>JASDQU010019885.1:0-22556 GCA_032191745.1 Picea mariana
TTAGTTTTATTTTGGACTTTGGGTTTTCCAAAGCATATTCCATCACCATTTCCACATCTAGACCTCATCTTGTAAAAATGATTCTTTGTAACCTAAATGGACAATTGACTAATATGTCTAAGTATGACACCCTGAGTTCCCAATCTTAGAATATCTTCTTCATCTTGTAAGATAATTGAAGCTGTTAGAAATCTTTAGGATTTTAAACTTTTAAATTTTAAAATCTTTTGTTTTTACCTCTTAAAAATAAAATTTCACCAAAAAAAATTAGGGAATTTCTTTTCAATTAAATAAATCCATGATAGTTATGTATTAATAAGAAACTTACAATATCATTCATTGATGAATTCCATTAAATTTTATCAAATGGATCTCATGTTCTCCGCATTATAAACATGCCCTAATTTTAAAATAAACCTTTAACGGTCACTTAGGGACTTCACACTTTAGGAGTTTCAAGGAATATAAACAAAAAAAACCATGAATGTATGAAGTTTCAAAGTCTCGAAGACAGTTCCTTATGATAATACTTAAAAGAGTCTACAAATGACTTATAGGACATGTGGAACTTAGGGCTTCAAAGGTTTTTAAATGGGGAGATTTTATAACTCCTAGAGTAGTATGGGCTTGGACTAATGTGGTCACCTCATGTCACATGATGTAACTTGTCTTTATTGGTTGATGCCACGTGTCCTTCATGCATGACTTCCACATGCCTTTAGAACTTCTCCCTTTGGGAGTTTCTATATGCAAATTTTGTATAACTCTCAGACTAGTATGGGCCCGGAGTCATTAACCATGTTTATTTCCAATTAACCCAAGATTAATGTATCTTATCATTAAGTATATTAGGATTTATTGACTCTATCTCTTCGACGTTCTACTATTTTGACCTGTTCTATATTGAAAACTCTCGTAGTGGTACAGACCCGAACTAATGTGGCACTTTGCGTATTCGGATCAGCGACACTTTGGCTATTTGGGGCTTCACAAGTTGTCACTTGTTCTTAAAACCTGCACAATTTTGAAACTCCAAATGCTCTAGTGTCGTTGATTTGAACCAACATATAGTTGTAATTTTATGTTGAACTTTGAGTTTACCAAAGCATCTTCCATCACCATTTCCACATCTGGACCTCATCTTCTAAAATTGATTCTTTGTAACCTAAATGGAAATTTCACTGATATGTCTAAGGATGACACCCCGAGTGCCCAATATTATAATATCTTCATATTGTAAGATAATTGAAGATGTTAGAACACTTTAGGATTTTAAACTTTTAAATTTTAAAATCTTTTGTTTTTACCTCTTAAAAATAAAATTTCACCAAACAAACTTAGGGAATTGCTTTTCAATTAAATAAATCCATGATCGTTATGTAATAATAAGATGCTTACAATCATTGGTTGATGAATTCCATTAAATTTGATCAAACATCTCTCATGTTCTCCATATTATAAAACTTCCAAAATTTTAAAAGAAAACCTTCAACGATCACTTTGGGACTTCATGCTTTAGGAGTTTCAAGGAATCTAAACAACAAAAACTCTGAATCTATGAAATTCTGAAGTCTCGAAGACAGTTCTTTGCAATAACATTTAAAAGGGTCTACAAATGAGTTATAGGACACATGTCATTAATTTTTTTCTTAGACTGGCACCTGGAACTTGTTTTAAACATTTGTGTTATCTTATTCACACATTTTCATGTGAAACATGTCATCCATATTTCTTGACACATCACTAAAAAGTACTTCATCACTTCCACATCACTCTGGGAGATTGCCCTTAAGAAAATAAAACAAAGAATGCTTTCTAGAACAACGATGGTTCCGAAGCTCTAGAGTTATGAAGCCCCGAAATACCTATAACGGTTCGAATGTTTACTCCAGGAATTCCACCTTCAGAGGATTTCTGTCANATAATGATTACTTTCTCCCACAATTTCACCTTCCATAGATTTGTGTCATCTTACATTCAAAACCTATGAATGTCGAACTGCCAAAGTATTAATGGAATTTATAACTCGCTAAGGTAAAAGAACTTTGCAATCGCCACTTAATAAGTTCCATATATTTTTAATAATAACCTTGTTAGTAGATCAATATGAATATTGATATACTTTATGAATAAACACATTTTGAATCTCAAATCATTCTACCACTTGCAATTAGAGTTTTTCATTCAGTAATTGAGAGCATACATGCTTCTCTTATCACAGTAAGGTTAATTTCATTTCTCTGAGAATTATTATGCCACACAAACCAGGGAAGAAGCAATATTCATCAACATATAATTCCAACCCAAACACATATATTCTCTTTGACACCACTTTGTGAATTACAGATGCCATCAAGTCTTGGAAACAACTCTATGATGTAACGTCCCTGGCCACACATGAATAGGCCATGCTACACAAGAGAACACTTTCGTTCTCTCACTTTGGAACATATTGTAACATACCCAGTATTCAACTGAGCTATGCCACATAATTTTTCTCTTCAAACTGCATGCAATTATAGCATATACATACAACACTCTTGCATAATCTTTACATATAAACGTAAACAAACAACTACATTTTGTATATATACGATTTCATACTGAAATAATAGTAAACATAGATATGTAGCATATACAGGTAAACACCGATAAACATATAGACAGTTATAATCACATATATGATAAACCGTGACATAAGCACGTAAATAACAATACAACATGTAAATTTATCATACGATTGGTACTTATCTTGGAAATATTATCACCAACTGTGTACAGACCATCCATGAACCTCCCAGCCTTAGACTACATTTTTCATCACTCTCAACAGTGAGTCACCCCTGAGATGGGACTAAACTCCACCTAGGTAAAGGGATTCCTAACCAGGATAAAGGCTCATAGACAATAGGAAAGACTTCGTCTCAGGTGCTCACTCAACTAACATATTACAACCTCTCATTCCCCACATGCCTATCCCACCCAAGGAAGTGTGCCCCTTCTCTGCTCAATAGTTCTTCAGCTACCCCACTTCCCTTCCAAGGCTTCAACAATAGGCCAAATAGGAAGTCTTAGAGAATTGTAGCTATAGTTCAGCACCTTCAGGAAATCAATTCTCAACAATTCTCTCACTCAGAGAATTGCTCATGGGCCTACCAACCCACCTCTTCAATTTCCCATGGGCCTGATAGCCTGCTTCTTCAATCCTGCTCCCAAGCTAACTAGGTACACCAACCAGAAATGGTTATGGAAACATGCTCAGATACAGTGAAATGAATGTCTAAAGGATAATGGACTTCATCAGTGAAAATGGTCATGGAATCATTAACTGGATGACTAAATGATGGAAGGATTCATGGGAGAGATCATCACAAGAATGATGGTGAAGGTGTCAAAATGAGATAATTCCCCATGATATGTATGCATGTCCCCAACTTGACACTTTTCATGTTGGAAGCTACTTTGGTCCACTTGTCCCCAACTTTAGAACTTAAGATAAAATAATTATCCATACTTTATGTTTTAAAGAAATATTAATATAATATTCCTTTTTGTCTTAATCTCTCTAGCTTAGCCCTTTCCCTTAATGTTTGGCCCTCCATTTCCCTAACTAGTGGAGTTCAATCCCCCATCTCTTTTATCATCGTTGGTCTAAACGCAATGATGTATTTTATATTAATCATGAGACATATACAAAATAGGTGCATTGGCCTTTAACATCTAGGTGCTTTGGACTAATACCAAAATATAAGCATCCTAGCTTGTAATAACTGGCTCACTAGCCTATAACACATATCATATACACAAGGCTCGCTGACCTCCATACTGCCCGCACTTTAGTTACTACGCATGGTATCTGGGAATGTGCACACTACATCATTTTATTGCGCTGTACATGCACACACTATGCCATGAAAGGTGCATTACAAAATGATGTCAAAACAACTCACCATCTTAAGTACTTACATTACATTTACAATTGGGTTCGACCGAAGGATATTACAATCCCCTCCCCTTATTTATGTATTTTCCTCAGTGCATCATATACCCATATAAAATAAAATTTTCAAAAATCCTAAAAAATATGTGGGTATTCTATCCGCATTGCATCCTCATGCTCCCAAGTAGAGTCCTCAAGACCGTAAAAGGTCTATTGGACCTTTACAAGCCCTATGGCTCGATTATGAAGTGCTTGATTTTTTGGTCCAAAATACACACCGGATGCACTTGAAAAGTGCCTTCTTGCTCCAAATGAATCACATTCCAATCAATAACATGATTAGCATCATGTATATATTTCTTTATAAATGATACATGGAATACATTATGAACAGACATAGATGCAGGCAATGCAATCATATAAGCAACTAGACCAATCCTTTCTAGGATTTCAAATGGCCGACAAAATCTGGCTACCAACTTGGCACAGCTTCCCAGCTTTAGGGAACTGCTGTTAGATTTCACCTTCAGGAAAACATGATCACCCACTTTGAACTCTCGGTGGGTTATGTTTTTATCGGCATAAATTTTTTTCATGCCTTGGGAAGCTTTTAAATTCTACTTAATTTTTATCATTTTTTCCTCCATCTCCTTGAGCAACTTTGGCCCAACTATTGTCCTATTAGCTGGATTATCCTAGATCACTGGAGTATTGCACTTTCTATCATAAAGTGCTTCAAATGGGCTCATCTTCAATGATGGTTGATACCCATTGTTTTAAGCGAATTGTACCAAGTGAAGGTAGTATTCCCATTTCAATGGTTTGTCCATCACATACATTCTCAGTATGTGTTCTATCACTATGTTCACCCTCTCTGTCTGTCCATCAAACTCAGGATGATAAGTTGTACTAAAGTTTATATTCATTCTGAATCCTTTGAACAATCCTTTCTATAAATTCGAGGTGAATTTTGGGTCTCTGTCGGACACAATTGTTTTAGGAATTCGGTGCAATCGTGCCACTTCCTTCATTAAAATATCAACAACATCTACTGCCTTGTGAGTAGTTTTTAGTGGAATAAAATGGGCATATTTTGTAAGATTTTCCATGACCACCATGATCAAATCATGCATCTTACTTGTTCTGGGAAATCCCATAATAAAATCCATTGTCACCACTTCCCACTTTCATTCAGGAATGGGAAAGGGTTGCAACAACCCTATTGGGTGCCTATGCTCAACTTTAGATTTCTTACATTCCATACATCTAGCGATGTATTCAACGATATCTCTCTTCATACCTAGACAAAAGTAATGGCTCTTGATCACTGCCACTATTTTCTGATATCCAGGGTGCCCTACATAAGGGACATTATGCATTTCATGCAAAATCATACGTTTCAAGTACTAGACATTTGGAACAAAAATTTTGTTCTTGTGCAACAGTATTCCATCTATTCCCAAATTATAATTATCCACCTTTTGTGGTATATTACCCTGATGTAGCTTTGCTACCAATTCTCTATATTGCATATCTGCATTTGCAGCCCCCAAAATTTTTCTTTTAATATCAGTCTAATACATGCTAATGGTTGTAGCATGTAGTTCATGCACCCTCTTGCTGAGTGCATCAACCACTTTATTCTCTTTGCCCTTGATATGTTTTATATCAAATTCATATTTGCTTAGAAATTTTAACCATATGCTTTTCCTAGCATTTAGATTTGGCTGATCAAATAAATATTTCAGACCATTATGGTCTGTTCTTAGCTCAAACCTTTTCCCCATGAGGTAGTGTATCCATTTCCTGAAGGCATGCACTATGGTTGCCAACTCCAAATCATGAGTAGCATTGTTTCTTTCATGTTCCTTCAACTTCCTTGATTCATAACATATAAAAAACCCATTTTGACTGAGGACTCCACCAATTCCTTCATTACATGCATCGATGCATACAATGAGGTCTTCATTTGGGTATGCAATCCTTAATATTGGAGCACTTGTCAATAATTTTTTCAAGTTTTGGAAACTCTTTTTACAATCCAGTGTCCACTGAAACTTCACCCCCTTTCTTTGCAAGGAAGTGATTGGGTGTCAAATCTTTGAGAATCCTTCAATAAATCTTTCGTAGTAGCCTGCAAGACCCATGAATGATCTCACCTCTGTCACCTTCTTCAGCTCTAACCATTTTCTAATGGCTTCTATCTTCTCAGGATCCACTGCTATCCCATACTTTGAAATGATATGCCCCATATAATGAATTTGTTTCTGATAAAATGAGCACTTTCTCAATTTGGCATACAACTGATGCTCCCTTAATACTTTCAACACCATCCTCAAATCATATCCATGCTCTTCCTCTGACTTAGAATATACAAGAATTTCATCCAAAAAGACNACTTGTCCAGATATTCTTGGAAAACACCATTCATTAAGCTCATGAAAACAACTGGTGCATTTGACAACCCAAATGGCACCACTGTGAACTCATAATGACCATACCTTATCCTAAAGGTGGTCTTGCTGATATATTCTTCTTTAATCCTTACCTGATGGTATCCTGATCTGAGATCTATCTTTGAAAATATCTTTGCATCCTTCAATTGATCAAAGAGATCATCAATCCTTGGCAAAGGATACTTGTTCTTAACAGTCACTTTATTCAACTGTCTGAAGTCAATGCACAATATTAATGTTCCATCTTTATTTTTCACAAACAAGACTGGGGCACCCCAAGGTGACATAGTCGGGCATATATACCCCTTCTTCATAAGTTCTTTAAGATGCATTTGTAACTCCTTCAACTCTAGTTTACTCATTCTGTAAGGAGTCTTTGACATTGGAGCTGCTCTAGGCATTAGATTTATAGAGAAATCAATGTCTCTTTTTGGGGGCAGTCCTGGTACTTCCTTGAACACATTTTCAAATTCTTCTAGGATTGCATAATATTCCAAATTTGGCACCTTGTCTCTAGGTGTCTCTTCTATATGAGTTGTAAATATTTGACACCCTTTTCTGTAACATTTCTTCAGCTGCAATGCTAAAATTTCTCTAATGGTTACTACCTTGGGAATTCCCTGCACTTTCCTTAGTTTCCCTTCCTCATCTAAGCAAGTAAATTCTTTGTTGTGACAGTCTAACAGAGTATGATGTCGGTCCAACTAATCCATACCAATTATACAGTTATAGGAACCTAAAGACAAAATGTTCAAATCTTCCTTGGTGTTCAGTCCATTCATGTCCATGAGGCATGACTTAACCATCTCATTAACATTTCTTTTGGCTCCTTTAGCCAGCTACACCAACCAGGATTTCTCATTCTTGCTTCTTGGAAATTGTAAACTTTCTACCATCTTAGGGTCTATATAACTATGACTAGCTCCTGAGTCAATTAAAATAGCAATGGTTTGGTTGTTGATCATACCTTCCACTTCAATCATGTGGGATTGATACTCTTCTTACTTGTTATCCTGGGATGCATAGATCCTTGGCACATATCTGCCCATGTCCTCCACTATTTCAACTTGCTGTACATTGTGAACAACCATGCATTTTTCACCTCTGTGAGGACAATCTCTGAACCTATGATCTCCTTTACAACCCCAACATTGAATAGGTGGTTACCTTATCCTTTGAATCCCTATGTCAATCATTCTGGGTTCTTTAGGTGTTTGTTGTCCTTGTGGATTATTTCTTGAAGAATGGTGGCTTAGCTCCCTTCTTCCTCTGATCCATCTTGAATTTCGTTTTTTCTTCCCAAGCCTTTTGGAAAGATGGCCTTGCTTTCTACTGATCATATAGGCATTCACATCACCTCATGGTATCTTCCAATGTCTTGGGATCATCCTATTGTATTGTTTCACTAAAGAATGATGGAAATCCACTCAAATACCTTTGAATTTTGACTATCTCATCCTTGATGAAAGAGACATACTTCAACGGTTCTAGAAACCTTCTCTCATATTCATCTATGGTCATACTTTCAAGCTTGAGTTCAAAGAACTCTTTCAATTTCCTTGTCATAGTATCTCTTGGTCAAGTATTTATTCTCAAAATACTTCTTGAATTCCCTCCAAGTAACACTTTTCTCCTTAATGTGTTGCACCTGCACAAGCTGATCACACCACATGGAGGCCTTTCCCTTGAGTTGATAGATAACAATTCTACCTTCTACATGAAAAGAATAATTATGCAATTTAAAATACTTTCTCATGACCAACAACCATGTTTTTGCATCTTCATCCTTCTTGTGCTCACCATCAAATGTAGGAGGTTTGATTTTTTTCATTTCTCCTCGTAGCTCATCCACCCTAGACTTCTGATGCCTTCTGATAGGGGATGGAATTGAGTTTATGCCTACTCTCTTATTGAAATTCCTTGGGGAGTGATGGTGGCATCTGCTAACACTTCTTTCTTTTATTTTCTCATCCGAAGACTTGTGACTTCCTAATTTGCTTAAGACACTCTCCTTAACCAATTTCTTTTCTATTCCATTCAATCCCTCCAATAAATTCATCTTGAATTCATCCCGCTACTCCTTGGCTCTCATAAGCCTTTCATTATAATCTTTATGGCTTTGGACATCCTTCTACAAATTTTTAATGGTCTCTTCCATATTCATGTTTTCATTCCTTTCTTCTCCATGTCCATTGGAGCTTGTTCCTTCAATGCCCAAATGGACATCCATCCCTCTTCTCTCATCGTTTTGACTGTAATCCCCTTTACCTCTTCCATTCCTATGGAATCTATAGTGATCTACTCTGATCTGATCTAGTTGTTGTTAATTCTACAAAACGTGCAACCATCGAAACTTATCAGGCTAACAATTCAACAATTCTTGAAAAATATGAAGCATTTTGGTTCAATATATACATCAGAATTATCTCTTCTGACTTCCTAGTGTTATCACCATGATGTTGTCACGCGGGAAGACCCAGGGTTGAATTCTCAAGAACGCACCAAAAAATCCCTAACTATCGGCCCTTTCGGCAACACCTGCGAAGTAGGTGAAGTCTCACCTGAGGTAGAGGCAGGGGTGGTTGCAAGACTCAAGTGTCTACAAACTTAGATGGGACATAGATGTGTGATTATATAATTTACAGAGAACTTAGCATCTATCATTCATCAACATTCGACCCTTATTATACTTCATAGATAGCACAAAGCTTTGTGGTGAATACTCAGATCTACAGTATTTCAGCACTTAACCATAGTAACCCAGATCAAATCTAGTAGATTAGCACTAAGAATCCTCCTACACATCAGATCTAACAATCATATATATCTAAGAAGCACATAGCATAAGTGGATATATCAAAGAACATAGCATAAGCAAGGATAAGCACATTGAATCAAAGCACAGAGCATAACACACAGATTTACCTGGTGTTGGCACATGGGCAGACCCAGGGTTCACTCCAAGAGTGCACCAACAAGCCCTAGCTACTAGCCCTTTCGACAACACCTACGAAGCAGATGCAGTCTCACCTGAAGCAGCGAGGAGGGGGTTGCAGGACAGATATGTCTACAACTAGGGGAATATCAAGTGGATCTTGTATAGCAACAACCACAACATTCATATATCACTTATTAGAGAGATCTACTTTGCGCAGCTATAGATCTTGATCTAACACAGTAATGCAAATAATAGTATAAGAATGACAGATATCAAATCATAAACCACTCACATAACACAAAATATACGTGGTTCACCCTCTCTCTAGGGCTACATCCACAGAACTATGCTTCTGATATATTAAGATAAAGATTACAGTTTTGATCTATGCTCTTGGCCAACAGACCCTCTCTCTTCTTCTCTCTTTCTCTCCCCCTTCCTGGGCACCCAACTGCAATATCTGATCTTCGTACCTAGCTAAAGATATTACAATACCAGAATGCTCTCACCCTCAACACTTCTCTCTCACAATACAATGACCTCTCACCACAACAATAGAGCTAAATCAATAATGATATCATACCTCTCGACCCAAGTTCTCTTGACCTTTATTTATACATTACAATACCTCACTGATAGCCTTGGGTAAAAACCTAGGTGTCAAAACCCTAATTACCAAAACCCTAGGTGTCTAAAACCCTAGGTCAACTTGATCCACTTTTTCTGGGCTTCGCCAGCCTGTCTTTCCTTCCTTCTCGCGCGGTGCTCCAAATCATCCAACGGTGGATTTTTTCATTTTTTGAGTTTTCCTCGATCCCTCTTCCTTATTGATCTATCATCCTCAATCTCCTCTTCCAATGGATTGATTTTCCCATACTTCGCTCCGTCTTCTTTTCCCTTTTGCTCACTTCAACCCAGTGACAATCACTATGTCTCCCAAGAATTTTTCTTTTTACCTTTTTTCCCTTTTTCTCTGCTTCCTTTCATAACCAAGGGCCAATAGGCCCCCAACACTCACCTATGACTCATCCTGAGGCACTTCAGATCTGATCTTCTTGTTTTACTTTGACTTTGGATTACGTAGTGTAGCCCTTTCTTTCTGCTTTATACCTCCTTTCCATCCCTGTGCAGACTTTATTTTCTGTGTTTGGTACCCAATTTCAACTGCACCTGGTACCTAGACCCTTGTCTCCTTGATTCCACTAAGATATTTGAGACATCTGGTTATCATAGTACAACTTCAACAGACTCCCATTCACCAAGCCTTCCTTCCAGTCTCCTTTCAATGTCTTCAGCTATGCAGCTCCTCCTTCTATAACATAGGCAATCTCATATGGTCAAAGCCAATGCGTCCTGAAATTCCCAGGGTGTTTGATAAACTTACCTTCATATACTAGTACTAAATCACCTTGTTTAAATATCTTCTTCTTGATATGTCTATCATGGTAGGCCTTTTCTCGCTCCTTCTGAACTTGTTGATGGAAGCCTGTGATGAATCTATCTTCTTCTAGTTTGACCAACTATGTTATCCTCTCATGAACAATGCTAGTATCATCCATGTCTGTAAATACAACAATTGTTAAGCTTGGTACCAAGTAATCCATCGGGACAACAACTACCTAACCATAGACCAACTTGAAGGGGGTCTGCATTGTTAATTTCTTGCAAGTGGTTCTATAGGCCCAAAGTACTGCTAGTACTCTTAAATCCCAGTCATCCCTATTCACACTGCAAATATTTGTTAACATTATCTCTAGGATTTTGTTGAATGCTTCAATTGTTCTATTTTCTTTTGGATGGTAAGGTGTGCTCTTATGATGGTGGACTGCAAATTCTTCAGTTAGGGCTTCAACTGTCTTATTGATTAAGTGTGTACCTTGATCACTCATAAGGATCTTAGGGAATCCAAACCTAGTTATTATGTCATCAAATATAAAAAGCACAGTTGTAGTTGCACTAGAGTCCTTGAATTCTCTTGCTTCGACCCATCTAGTTAGGTATTTTTTTGTAGTGATAATATACCTTGCTCCTATGCGCTTTCCTGGTGGTTTATAGGTCCCACGAAGTCAATGCCCCACTTTTCAAATGCTTGTAAAGTCATCTATGGTGCTAATGGAATTTCATCTCTTTGGGATGGATTTCCAACTCGCTGGAATACATCACATGCTCTGGCATAGTCTTTAGCATCTCTGTGTAACATAGGCCACCAAAGGCCAGCTCACAGAACCTTCTACGCAGTTGCTTTCCCTGCGTAATGTCCTCCTACAATGCCTTCATGAGCTTCTTCGAGGAGCATAGTGTGCTCTACCTCCATCACACATCTTCTTAGTATCTCATCAGGCCCCATTTTGTACAACAGTCCAGCTATAAGTGAGAAGTCTATAGTTCGCACCACTAACTATTCCTTCCAAGGAATTGTGTACTCACCTAGAGCCATTCATGTTGACAGGAAATGGACTATGTCTACAAATTGGTCATCAATATTTCTAATGGTGAGAAGTTGTGCATCTGGTAATGTATCCTCCAGACTGGTAGGTTCTTTGTCATGTTCCAACCTCAACAGGTGGTCTAGGCCCTTGTTCATTCTTCCTATCTTAACTATGATCTCAAAATCATATTCTTGAAACAACAGAAGCCATATACATATTCTCCCCCCCAACATTGACTTTTTGACTAGGTACTTCAGTACAGAGTGATCGGTAAACATTTCAAAGTGTCCTCCCAACAAGTAGTGGCGTAATTTATGTAATGCATACACCATGGCTAATCCTTCTCTTTCTGTAGTGGTGTAATTAATTTCAATTGTAGATAGCTTTCTGCTGGAAAATGATAATGGATGATCAATGTCCCCTTCTCTGGGTTGTGCTAGTACTGCTCCTAATGCAATGGAAGACACATCAACATGCACATGAAATTCCTTGCTCCAGTCTGGAAAGACTAGAATAGGTGCAGTCACCATCTTTTGTTTCAGTGTGTCGAAGCTTTGCTGGCATTCATCTGTCCAACCAAAATGATAGTATTTCTTTAGTAACTTCTCCATCGACGTAATAATCTAAGCATATCCTTTGATAAATTTCCTATAATAACTAGTATGTCCTAGCGCAGTGCACAATTGTTTGACTGAGGTGGGAGGTGGAAAACCAACTATAATTGCAATTTTGGATGGATCCACCAACAATCCTTGCTTGCATACAATATGAACTAATAATACTCCAAATGGTGAGAAGCAGATGCACTTATTCAAATTCAAAGAAATTTGACACTGCCTGCATTTATCCAAAATTAGCCTTAGACATTCAATATAATTTTTCAACAAACTAAAAACAATCCAGCCATCAAAGTATGCTTCTAAAAACTTATGAAAAAATTATTTGAACGCTTCAACCACCACCTTGGAAAACATGGTTGGGGAATTATTCAATCCAAATGACATTACTGTATATTGGCAGGATCCCCACTCTATGGAAAACATAGTCTTATGACAGTCCTCCTTGGTGATGAGGATATAATGGTATCCTGAAAACCCATCTGTAAAAGAATATACTTCTTGGCCTCCCACATTATCCAACACTTCGTCTGTGAATGGTGTAGGGAAAAGATCATGTCAACAAGCATCATTCAGGTTCCTGATATCTACGCAGATATTGATCTCACCTATCTTCTTATCTTGCACTACCATGGGGCTAATCCACTATGATTCCTTGATAGGTTCAATAATCCTTTCTTCCAGCATTCTGTCAAGCTCAATCTTTACTTTTTCCTTATATTTTGGGTTCAATCTGTAGGGTCTTTGATTGACTGGCTTCGCATCTAGTTTCAAAGGTATTCTCATCTCCCCCATAGGTCCTTTGATACCCTTCATATCAGTGAACTTGGTTGGGAACAAGTCATGATACTTGTGTAATAATTCTTTAATTTTGTCAATGGCAGCAACGTCCCAGTAATCTCCGACATTGGAAATCTTTGGTATCTCCTCTATCCCAATATTGACTTTCTTTATCTTTATCGGTTGGCTAATGAATGGTATTTCAACTCCTAGTCCTTCCACATCTCTTTGGCCTTCTATTTCTTTTATATTCACCTTCCTTGGATCATCATCTTCGTCGGCATTAATGTTGTAGAAGATCTGCAGTTTTTGGAGGGGTGCAGTCCATTCATCCTCTTCTGGTGTCCAAGGGAGGCTAAATTCCTCTTCAAACACTTTCAGTCTTACAATCTGTAATGCTTGGTCTACTAAAGGGTATTCACTTTCAAATAAAAATGTGATTACAAAATTATGAGTCATACCTTCCCAGTCTACAGTGACGAGGCGCAACTGTGCTTGAAGGTACCAGTTAATCGGGGTGGTATCTAGCATTTTGACGAATCTATGTACCCACTTTTCTCTAGGAATGTCACTCCAGGCCTCTTCACAACTTTTTATATGGTCCTTTGGGTAGCTTCGACCTGTGTATCTTACTTCATAGCTTCCTATTGTGCTGAAAACCACGTTGTCATCAAGGCTCGACATTGTGTACAATCTGTAATATTGCTTTTATGTGTCCCCCACCACCTTGCTAGTGTGGATTTCAGGCCCTTGTCCATAGCCAACAACCTCTATTATGTTGGTACAATTTCTTCAAAGTCCATCATGAAGGATTCTAGGGGATTGAGACCATCATAGGTAAGTTACTTATGGTTCTACCAATCCAGGGAACTTCTCTGGTTAGTCAAGAACATCTTCTTGTGGATACTTAATACATCTAGTTCTACCATTTCTCCAATGCTTCTTCTGATTCTGATGAACATGTGTTCTCACTTCACTAGCTCAAGTTTCCATTGACAATAGGGTTGATATAATCCTGTTGCCTGGATGTTAATTTGTAGATGTTTTCCAGTTCAAATGCGTGGTCTTCTTCTCTGATAGGTTTAGTATATCGTGGGTTGTCATCTGGATCTAAAGGTGCAATGACCCTAAGGCCATCTCTCTCAAATGTTATGCATCTTTTCTTTATATCAGCAACAGTGGAATTGTCAAAGGCCCAATCAATTCCCAGTAATGCAGGGTAAGGGCATCTATCATTAACAATTTCAATTACCCCAAAATATGCAAAGGTTCTTACTCCGTCGATGTCCACTGGGACATACTCTAATCATCCAAATGGGCTGATAGATTTTTGATTATCCATGTGAAGCTTGATAGGGGAATATATCATATTGGGTTTTCCCATCAATGCCCAAGTTTTCTTCGTCATGAAATTGACCTCTGATCCTAAGTCGAGGACCACATAGTCTATCTTGTACTCTCCTATTTGAGCATTCAAGTGTAATTCCTTATTTTTCCTTCTCTTCTTACCAATTTGGTGTACTTCCCTATTCAGTAGGGGGTCTATCATTCCTAGCTCATATTGTTTAACCATATTTTGCAGTTCATGTAGAGCTTTCCCATATTTAAGTAGGTCTATAAACGTATATAAGAAATTAACAAGTTTAATTACCTCTTTCTCCCCTTTGTTCGAAGCAGACTGATCAAATGCATGAGGCATTTCATATTCTCTTATTTCTGGTTTTGTTTTTGAAGAAGACCCTTGATCTACTTTGAATTCTTGCCTTGCCTCCTCAAAGATTTGCCTTTCTTTCTTTGCATAAAAAATATGGATCTTTTCTGTAGCTTTTCTGACTCCTAAGTCTTATGCAATCTTCTCTTTGGTTGTTCTATCTTGTCCCGTAGCAATGCCTCCTTTTGTAATGACAATGAATCTAGAATCAACTTTGTGAGGTTCTGCTTTGATTAACTGGATTTGTGGGTTCTGCTGAGATCCTCGTCTTTCTTGAAGTTTATCTAGTAGCATAGGGCATTCCTCTATGACATGCTCAAAGGAGTTATAGTAACTACAGGTTGTGAAAGGATTATGACAATCCCTTGCTAAATGTCTTGGTTGTGTGCAATTGTAACAGATTATTTGTCCTCAACCTCAACCCATACCTCCTCCTCATCCTCGCCCTCTGTATCCACCACGAGGATTGAAGTTTCCTCTTCCTAGAGATTTGTACTGTGGAGTGTTTCCTTCTTGTTGTAATTCACCTTGAATCTTGTATATGTCCCTTGACCTTTCATGCATGAGATCATAAGATCTATAATCTGAATCATCATGCCCCATGGATTTACAGAACGTACAATACAAGTTTGTGGGTGTCTGAACATACTTCTGCATGTAGTAGCACTCACCTGGGTGATGCCTATTTCTGCATACATCACACCAGGGTAGGTTAACTTGCTTCAAGGGGATCGATGCCTCTGAGGCCAAGTACTCATGAAACAAGGGAAAATGTTCCTTATCATGGCCTTCAGATCTACATCTTACACACCAGATATCTTCCCTTTTGTCTTTTCCCTTATCTTTCTTCATATCCTCGACCTGTAAAGACAAACTAGTCAACTGGCTCATGATCTGGCTAATGCGTGAGCTAGATTCTCCCAATGATGTTGATTCAAGCTTCATGGCGATATCCAAAGCTTATGCATGTGATGAAATCTTATGCTACATCAGAGGGAATCTAATGTGTGGTAACAATGTCATGATGAACCATTCTTTGTTCTGTTCATTAGGGATCTGAAAAGTTAATCGGGTTGTTAAGGTGTTGAATCTTTGATCGAACTCCCAAACAGGTTATACTACCCTTTGTTTAATATCTTTTAGTTTTGTAATACATTGTGAATCCAACTTAGGTTTCTTAAACTCTGCAATCAGTTCATTCTTGATCTCATTTAGGGGCTTAGGCTATGTCAGTCCTTGGACAAGTTTCATGTACCAACTCAGCACATGGTCCCTTAGCGTAGTGATGAACTGGGTCCTCTTGATGGCTTCGTTGGTGATACTCTTAATATTTCATATGGCTTCACACAGAAACTAATGTTGATCTGGATATTACGATCCATCTCCTCTAAAGATAGGGAGTATCATTTCATCTTCCATAGAACTAACTAGGGTTCTTGTTTGAATAGATGTTGAGCTACCAGTAATAGTGATCTGAGGACTCTGGTGGTTTTGGCTATTCTGACTACTAGGTACTATTGGGGAAACATGAGGATTAGCGTTACTTACTTTAGTAGTCCATGTATTTCCTGAGGTTTCTGGCTCACTTTGGCGCAATTCTTCAGCTTCCCCTTCTTCTGTTCCTGTAGGCTCTGGATGCTCTTCATCAGTTAGATCTACCTCTTCTCCACTATAGAAATCCTCTTCTTTGTAGTTTTTATTAAATAAGTTCTCAAGGTTACCCCCTCATAATACTTTCCCACTGCACGTATGTCCTACTTCTGTGTTGATGTCATTGTCTAAATTTCTGAACATTATCCTTCTCAGATCCAGACGATCTACTGTATCTTGAGGATTTGGTTTTCATGAAAGAGCAACTTGATTCTCAGCCTTATAAATTTCAAAAATTTTCCTCTAGGTCCCTGGAATAAGTATCTCTCAACTTGACTATATGATTATCTTATGTCAATAGAAAATTCGGTGATATACCCTCCAATGGTACTATCAAACCAGTGATCTACATCTCTGGATATAGCATTGTCGACTCTCTTGACATTTTGGATCATCACAAGTGTCCAACCTACAAGAGGTCTAGATCTGATCTGGAACTAGGTATCGACTAACCTAGCCAACCACTCAAACAACTCCTGGTGGATTTTTTGAAAGAAGATCTCCTGAATGTCAGTGAAGATGTATCTTTGTAGCCAATATTCAGTACTTAGTTTAAGTTTCTTGTTTTGGGCTTTAGTGAATTCCTTCTATTGATCCTCTATCCACTTCTGAATCTTTGTCTTCAATGGAAACCACCTTGACATTCCCTTACATAGATTCTTGTCCCGACAATAGAACCATTTGTTGGCACAGGGGAAAACCCAGGGTTCACTCCAAAAGCGGACCAACAATCCCTAGATACTGGCCCTTTCAGCAACACCTATGAAGTATATGTAGTCTCACCCGAAGCAGCGAGGAAGGGGTTGCAGGAAAAATATGTCTACAACCAGGGGAATATCAAGTGGATCTTGTATAGAAGCAATCATAGCATTCATATATCACTTATCAACGATATCTACTCTGCACAGCTATAGATATTGATCTAACACAATAATGCAAATAACAGTATAATAATGACATAGATCAAAGAATCAATCAGTCACACAACACAAAATATACATGGTTCACCCTCTCTCTAGGGCTACGTCCACATAACTGTGCTTATGATATATTAAGATAAAGATTGTAGTTTTGATCTAATCTATTGGCTAGCATATCCTCTCTCTTCTTCTCTCTTTCTCTCCCCCTTCCTACGCACCCAACTGTAGGATCTGATCTTTGCACCCATTTGAAGATCTTACAATACCAGAAGGCTCTCACCCTCAACACTTCTCTCTCACAATTCAATGAACTCTCATCACAAAAATAGAGATAAATCAATAACAATATCATACCTCTCGATCCAGGTCCTCTTGACCTTTATTTATACATTACAATAGCTCACCGACAACCTTAGGCCAAAACCTAGGTGTCAAAACCTTAATTACCAAAACCCTAGGTGTCTAAAACCCTAGGTCAACTTGATCCACTTTTTCTAGGCTTTGCTAGCCTATCTCTCCTGCCTTCTCGCGCGATGCTCCAAAGCATCCAACGATGGATTTTTTCATTTTCTAAGTTGTCCTCGATACTTCTTCCTTGCTGATCTATCATCCTTGATCTCCTCTTCCAACTATTTTCTTTTCCCATACTTCGCTCCGTCTTCTTTGCTCTTTTGCTCACTTCGACCCAGTGACAGTCACTGTGTCTCCCGCGAAGTTCACTTTTTACCTTTTTTTCCTTTTTCTCTACTTCCTTTCATAGCCAAGGGACAACACGTTGTTCACCCCCACCCTGGGGATACATCCACAAGATCTTCTTCTTTATTATCATCTTCAATCTGTTACAAGCACAAAGCCTCCAAAACCCTTCTTCGCATAGGACATAAGATCTTCGCAGCTCGCTAGATCCTTCTTCCTTGCATTACAACACTTAGCTTTCTATAGCAACCTCAAAGTAACTTGCACTTAGTCTTGCAAGCCTTACATAGTTCACACAGAGCACTTATTTGACATCACATAGATGCAATACCAATTGCACTAAGCAATCACATATACTACTTCTTACATTTCCTATCCTTCTTTTTATACATTACAAAAGTAGGCCTAAGCATGGGTAAACCCACGAGCCGACATCCCTTTCCCATTACATATTCCCAAAAACCTAAAAAGGACCCAAAAGGGGGCCTGGCTTCCGCAATTTCTTCTTCTCTTTGTGCTTTATCTTCGACAGGCTGTCGAAGTCCCAAAAATGGTCAATTATGACCAAGTGTTCCTAAAAAATTGGTCAAAGGCCAACAAGCCCCCAACACTCACCCATGAATCATCCCGAGTCACTCTGGTCTAATCAATTCCACCTCGAATGCCTCGAGCTTGGCTCGAGATACTTTGACTTGTTGCAGTGAGACAACCTCTTGCTCAGTGAACTCCTGGATCACTGCATCATTTAATGGCCCTTCCAAGTGTTTTTCCATAGTGATGGCAACCTGTTCAAGCTCGGCTCCCTAGCTTTCAACTTCAGTTAATAGTTGGCATGCCTTTTCCTAGATTGGTTGAAGTTGTTGGGAGACTTCCATCACTTCACTTTGTAGCATGTGTACCTATTGTTGGACAGTGCGCTATTCTGGAAATCTCTTCATTCTTTCGACTAGGGTCAAGGCCTTCAGCTATGCCTATAGCGTATCTCTTTGCTTCTTTTCTTCTTGGAGTTGTGCCTCTAATGCCTGCAACTCTAGATTCTCTATGAGGTTCTCATAAGTATGGGTGCTTCTAGTGCTCAACTTATTTCAATCCAAGGCAAGGGTTTTTAATCAGCCAACTATGTTGTGAGCAGTTGCCTCCCTAGGTCTCTTATTTCTTGAGGAGTCTCAGGCACGGTAAGAAGTTCTAGATCTTTGATGTGCTTTTGAAGTTGTTGGATTACTTCTTCAAGTTGTGCCACCTGCTATGGGACACGTTCTTCAATATTCACTTCTATGATCGTCACAGAGTGAAGTGCTTTGTGAACCCTTTCCAGTACTTCAAGTTGCTCTGCTAGCAACTGGTCCTTTCTATACTATAATTGTTGTTTTTCCTCATCCCACTTTTCTCACAAGGAAATCTTTTCCTATTATTCCTTACTCTATTGTTTTACAAGTGTGATTTATACTTGTGTCAAATCCTGGGTGGCTTGCACTGTGTCTTCTTAAGCTCATCGAAGGCAAGCTTCAACTTTATCAGCGATATGGTGTAATTGGGTGGGATCATCACCTGTTCCTTCTGTTCCAATTGTCAAGGGTGCAATAGAAACTACTCAACTGGACTGGAGTGCCTACTACACTTCTTGAATTTCACCCTTGATTATTTTGAATACCTCCTCCTGCTTCGATTCTTACTTTTCTGCAATCTCTAGTGAAGCATCATTTAGTGCAACGATTAAGAAGTCAAAGTCATTCATTGTGAGGGTAGTCTTAAACGTAGTTCGGGTGGCCTTAGTTTTCTTTTGGGATGAGGGATTTGGTGGGGTAATCTTCCTTTTCTTAGAGGGATCCTTCTCTTCTCTAGGCGGAGTAACCTCACCTTTGTTTTGCTCAAATTTTGTGCCACCTAGTTCCCCGCCTTCACCTCCCTGTGCAGGTGAGATTGAAGTAGTCTTCATGGATGTGCTATGGACATATTGAACTTCATCATCCTTTTTAGTCTTGATTGGTTCAAGTGTATCTGGCATAGATTTAGGGCTATCCACGTTGGACATTTCTGTGGGGTCCACTGCAACAAGGAGGTCTGCCGACCATTCCTTGGTAATCTACTCCAGTTCTTCTTATGTCAACTTGTAGTACGACTAGAGTTGTTGTTTGTGCTCATCAACGTGCACTATGATATAGGTGAAGTGGTGGTCCATGCTGAATTTTATCAATGGTCTAAACTTGTTAAGTGTATTTTTGGTGAGGCGCGGTGTAGACTAGATTGCATTATTCAATTGGTTGTAATAGGCGTGGAACATGACATTGGATTACCACTGCTTGTTCATGTCGTTGGAGTACCATAACATACAAAATTTCATGGCCAGTGGTTTGAAGGGTTATATCTCCAGAAAAGTAGCACTTTCTCATAGCTCCCAAGTGATGAAAGAGATTAGTATGAGAAACCAACTAAAGTGGATCTCATACCCTTGGTCTTTCACTTCTCTGCGATCAAGATCTAGCTAGTTTACAAGGTACTACACCAGTTCATATGTAGTCCCTCGATGCACTTCCATGCGAGGTCAACTTCGAATACAGTCACTTGTGTCGGCTTGTTCTTGCAAACTAGATTTCCCACGATCAACTGACAGGAAAGGAGCACTGTGCCACTCTGGACAGAGGCTACCTTATAGGCTCACATGCCTTTTTAGACATCTTCATAAGTTTCTTTTATCTTCTGCGCTAGTGCTTGGTCTGAGGTCTTTCTAGGGTAAAACTCCTGCGGTTCAGGGAATTGCATACTAAGTTCTATGATCTGATTGATCAAGGTCGGATACACAGTGATGTGGTGGTCCAACCATAAGTATCTTCTGTGGTAGCAGGACAACAACAACTTGACGCATGCATTGACCTCCTAGTGTTTGCCGAAGTGAGAGATCTTCATTACATTAAGTAGTGTGGATTGTGTGAGGTTCTGGGTCTATGAATGCAGGACAATCTTAGAATTCTTGCATTTGGTCTTGGTTAAGTACTTATGCAGGGCTAACATGTTGTAAAATTTACAATCTCCAAGGTTAAAATCACTAAATTTCAGTGCTGCAAGCTTATCCTGGTCAGCACGAATTGCATGCACCCCATTCGAAAGGTATGCAGTAATCAAAGTGTACTCGAAGTCTTGAGGTACATTGTCACAGTTGATGGCACCTCTTATAGGTGGTAAGTAAGTATGTAGAATGCATGGGATAAGCTTGGCATTTGCGATGTCATCCCTATGCTTGGTCCATTTCTCATCGTCAACAGGGATGGACCGATGTGAGCAGTGGAAGGGGAGGCATGGAGTTCTCTCGTTGATGATGCTTGGACTCCTATAGATAATACTCACTCCGACATGACTCTCTTAGTCATTAATTCAATCAAAACTTCTTCAACTACTTTCTTAGCAACACTGAGCTCATCTAACATACAAGCTTAGGTCAACTAGCTCGGGTGTGAAGTGAATTTAGAGACTAAAGTGAATGGTATGGGAACAAGGAAATGATCACAGGGTGAAGTAATCTCAGGTTTCAAGCTCAAATTCTCACTTAGCAAAAAGTATTCTCGGTGCATGTCACGACAAACTAAGTAGGTAAACTTAGCAACAGTCTACTTGCAACAGGTATGAGGCTGTATTAACTTATGTTCTATCCAATATGGCACAGTCTAATGATCTAGTGGTGAGCCATAAATGCTTTATGACACGTTCAAAGTGGAAGTCGAACGACTATATTGGTGTCCAACAGCCATATTACTTCGCGTCGAAGAAGTGGCATATGTCGTTGTTCTGATATCCCAGTGAAGCTCCAATTCTGGAAAGTGTCTTGCTGCGAGGTACCCTTTGGGATCTTCTATGATTTTTCAATCTTAGCCTTCTTATTACTTAGATTTCTATCCTTCTTTCAATTGAGCTTCATCTCAGTGATTCTCTTCCCATGTTGATTCTTATTTTCTTTGGACATAGTCACTTCGTGCTAGTGAGATTCTCTCCTAAGGTTTAGGTATATCACTTCGTCTTTTTCCAGGGTAGAAATTTCATCCTTTTGTGTAGGTTTGTCCTCGACATCTAGGTTTGTAGTGTCAAATGGATTCAATTAGTTCTCCTGTTGTTCTATCAACTGTGCGATCCTTTTAGTCATGAAATCTTTTAACTCTTGTCTATGTTGTTGTAAAACCTCTTCTTCTTCCTTCTTTCTATCTTGATCTCTTTCAATCCAACGTTTTTTGAGTAGCATAGTATATGGGGCGCTGTCCTCAATGAATTTGATAATCTCAAAATCTTCTTATGTTGAAGTTCCATTGACTTTCATAGGTATCTGAGCGAGTTTTCCACATAACATCATTAGTTTTTGTCTGAATAGTCCTATTCCTCCCAATGAAAGAATCATGGCAGGCTTCCCTATAGCTTCCCAAGTTCTTTCTGGGA
>JASDQU010019889.1:0-22451 GCA_032191745.1 Picea mariana
GGGTCTAATAAACAACTAAAGGAACTGATTATAATGTCATGAACCAAACAATAGGATAACAGCTATTCAAGGTTTGACAACAAAATAACAGTGAAGAAGAAATATGAAAAACTGATACCAAAATGGAAAGGAACCTGTGATCTGTATTAGCAATGAAATGTCTGAGTACAAAAAGAGTATTACTGTATCCAGAATCGAACCCCCTTTAGAGCTCCAAATGTCTTTGGCTTTATAGCCTCTTACAATCAGTTTCAAATCCTAAAATAATGGATCTGATATTCTAAAAATAGAAAGTCAAAACTAATTCACAAAAGATAAGGAGAGATCCTCAAGATGAGGTCAACCTCTATCTTTTGGTCTTCAAACATTGATTGAAAGTTGATGAAGTGTAGCCTAGCCTTCCAAGGCTCTTTGATCTGTTCTTTTGAAAGTGAAATTCGAATTTGATGATGTGTGCCAAAAATCCCTATCATTTTGCCCTTGAAAATTACTAAATCTAGTCAAAAAATGCCCTTTTGATTTTCATCTCCAAGAATGGCCTTCAGATTTTGATTTGATAATTCATAACCAGCTTATTGAAGAAGGATTCAAACCATTCAAACCCAAAAATTCTTGATCTGGGCGAAAATTTGGCTATTCTGGCCTTGACAGCTTTCAACAGCGCACTTGCCTGAAAAATCTGCTCCTGCGCTGTTGAAAGTTGCTACTTTCCACAGCTAACTAGTCAAAATTCTGCCTTCTGCGCTGGTGAAAGTGCAGATTTTTTCAAAATCAAATTTTTCAGTCGTGGAGAGTCTGTTTTGCATGTTTAGATAGTCGATCGACATCTACAAATCCTGAACTTTCTAATGGTGCTTTCAGATCTGCATTTGGAGCTCGGGAAGCTATCGAAAATTTCCCTACAAGATTAGGCATCTTTCCATCAAAAATGTCAGTGCGTTTTTGAGTGCTAACAATTTCTATGACAAGGGGTTCATCCTCTGTAGGGAGGGCACCCTAGCCATCTACATCAAGTTTCCTATAAATTGGCTCTTCCAACCCACTCCAAGATCCATCCAATTTTTCATGTGTCTTGTTTAAAGAAGGTAGTGAGGTCAAATTCCCAAGTTTATTCTAACCTCCCATAACTTGATGAAGAAGGGTCCATTTGGCTCAAGTTGGAAGTAGTATTGGCCACCACAAAGTGTCAACTTCACTAGCGCACCATTCGAGAAGTGGAAAGATATGCAACCAAAAGGCACCATTTGGGAACCGATAGTGACTTTACATTAGTTCCTACACTTCCAACCCTTAGGACAATGTTGTGTTTGAAGGGAGAGGCATGTTAAGGTCCTACCCTATCCTCCCTACTTTCAATACTTAGTAGTTAATCAATTAATGTACAAGGCCATCTTTTTTTCAATAAGTCTCATTAGATAGTTAGTGTGTAGTTATTTACTCTGAAAAGGATCCTCTTTATTAAATAAAGCCCAATAGGTGGTCAGTATCCATTAATGATGGGACCATAAATGATTAGGGTATTTGCTATTAAAAAGCTATTTATTGAAATAGAATGCTATGGAATGTTGTGTAAAGTATTATTATTATATTTGGAATTCTCATCATAGGAGGTTTCTCCTCAAAAAGATATATAAACATTGTTTACTCTATTGGATATCTTTAATACAAAGAATATATTATGTAGGGGTAATCTTATTTGCTCTTATAATTACTTTTCTACATTTCACTTCTCTGAATATTGTTCAAGTTCTATTATTTTTGTTAGTTAAGTACACTACAAAAAACAATGCACATCAACACCAATTTAAAATCCCAAATAAGATTTTGTAAGATGGTATGAGTTCTTCACCCACTTATCTACACACCCTTTTCATATTGTGCTATGATTTCATGTTTAAGTGTTTGAAAACAAAAATTCCCTTAAATTCCACAATTTAAAAAAATTAGTGAGTCGCTGCCTCATTGATTGACGGCGGAGCATACACGGTTCCTTTTTACTGATAAACTAAATTAAAATCTTCAACGTATATCTACGTGCATGCGGAAGAAAGCATATATTGATTTCTGTGTGAAAGGTGAGGAAGACAAGAGTTAATAAAATACAGAAGCAATTAAACATTGGAATATCGCCAGTTTAGAGATAGAGAAAATAAAACAGTTCCAGCCAAACCTGTTGTGCGTAGTACATAACCTGGTAATTGCAATTAAAAAAAGTTCTAGATCTGAGCTTAATATAAATACCTACATCACTTTATGAAGAATCCAACAATATTTTTTCAAAGAACCTTAACTTTAAGCTTAGTTGTTTTATCGGTTAAAGTGTGAGCTTGTTGAGTGTGCTTCCTTACAATCTCGGAGAAGGATACCTTCTAGAATATGGGAACTTCCTTTTGGATCTTTGTTGTTAGAGATGCTAGCTTATTATAGATAGAAGTATTTTTTGAGGTCATTAAACTTATTGTTATATTTGAGTTGCCAATGACCATGAATGTCCTTACTTTTTTTACATTTACTGAGAGTAGATCTTGAATGAGGGCATACACCTCAGTTTAGGTATTTGTGAAATTCTTCAAAACCTAAAACCCATGTATAAGTCATATCTAGTTGTCCATTGGGTTTAAGAATAATCTCTCCACCCCTTGCCACCCCTCATAGAATTTTTAGTAATAGTCATAAACTAACTTGTTGAAGCATTAAAAAATATCAACTTTCTATGAAGCACTATAAGTGAGACTCATAAAGGCTTAGTCATTTACCCATCTTGATCTTTACATTCTATTGTATTGAAGCATCATTTAGAGATTATTCAAAAATTAGACCCCAACATGGGAGAAAAACAAAAAAGAGTAGGACTTTTATATATGTTTATGGGGAATAGGAGTGACCTCACCTACTTATTTTTCAATCAATATTAATAGACCTTCCTCACATTCAACAACTCTATTAGACAAATCATCTACATTGGAGTTATTTTCTTTATAAACATGCTTCGAGGAGAATTTGGATCAAAAGAGGTCTTGAGTTCTTGTAGCCAAAGAATAACATCCTTGAGGAGAATATTTTGATTTCTAAAACCTTCACTTATTCATGCTAACACCAACTTTGAATCTCTATAGGCCTAAACACCAACTTTGAATCCTTGTAGGCCTAAACACCAACTTTGAATCCCTATAGGCCTAAATTCCCTCAACACTCTGTTCCTTAAACAAAGCCATCAATAAGAAGGTTGTTTTCTATTCAACCCAATTATTAGTACATTTACCCAAACAACAATAGAAGGAGATCTCATGTGTACAAGAGAAATATAAACATCACTTGTTCCACATGATCCTTGGTTACCCTTGAAGGCTCCATTAGAAAAAACCCAAGGGAAACTATTATCAATGGATACCTTTGTGATCTATCTCTATTTATTTTTTATCTTAATCCTTAGAAAATCATCATAAGTAATTTTTATCATATGGAAGACTTGAGTAGGGGAGAGTACAATATCTTGAAAAAATCCTTTATTCCCAGAAATCCAAATTGATCAAATTACTACAATTGGGAGATTTGGATGTTCACTAACCTCTTTATCATCGACCCACTTCTCCAAGCCTTCCTTGATATTTACCCCAGTCGTGTTCCCTTTCCCTCCTACTAACATCTTCACAGCTTCCCATACTAATTTGGAGAAATGGAATTCAATGAAGGCATGACTTATACTTTCTCCTAATTCTTTGCATAAAAAGCATATGTTAGGACCACACCATGTTCTCCTCTATAAATTATCCCAAGTCAGTTTTTGTTTGTTAGGGCTAGCCACAAAAAGGTTCTTGATTCCAAAGGAGAAATTGGTTTCAAAAATCTATCTCGCACCATCTTATCCTATCCACCTTTGCATGAGGGAAGGTTATACAGTAACCAAGCTTGGCAGTGTATTGCTCTCCAAAGGGGTTGGTTGCCCATACTAATTCATCCTCTTCACCCCTTAAATAGGAAGAGATTGTTAGTAATACTTGCATGAACTTGCTCCATTCTTATACAAGGCATCTTTTTGCACAATGTTTCTTCTAAGGTCTTCAAATAATTTGTATATGTCATTTCCTCCTATTCAAGTGTAAATAATATAGTGTCCCTATGTGCCAACCTTGGCCATGAGCATTACCACAATATTTATTTGCCTTGGTAACCATTTGCAAACCTAAATTCCACCTCTATGAGCTATGTGTACATAATTTGTATGCAAATATAAAATAGCACATTCCAAGTTCGTTCATTACCCATCAATTCAAGGCATTGGCAAAACATAAATCATTCTACAAAGAGACAACTATGAATACTCATTTGTAATTAAATCCATGCACATGAAAGTAGTTGGTGAAGAGCGATTTACCACCCAATTGTAAGAATTAACTATGGATTCCACCCCCAAGACAGACCATGATAACATCAAGGATAAGGAAGCTTTTGCGAGGTTCTAATATCACTCAACCCAATCCATTACTCTCTTGCTTGGACAATCTACTCAATATAAAGCACTCCAAGTCCTCATCTTGCTATCAAACAACCATGGCACTCTTACATTGCCCTACACAACACAAGGAATATCTTCTCTTTCTCTCCTCAATAGTGCCTAGAGGATCTTCTTCCCTTCCAATGCTCTTTAATCTAGATAGAAAGAGTCCAATTGTTGGTTTCCTTGAGGGAATAATCTAGGCAAGAAAACAGTTGACCTCAAAATAGTGAATGAGAAATAATAATGGGTTTGAAGGTGTTTGCTTAAGTTTTATACTCAATAATGACCTTTTACATTTCCCATAATGAGATATAGATTGAGCAAGACCAATATCCAAACCTCCTTTTATAACAACTTGACCTCCTTTAACTTTTAGCTATGGACTTGAGATGGTATTTTTTTATTCATACTTGACACATATTCCTCAACTAAATATTTGGTAGATGTCTTAGTCCCTAATTTAGAAACTAAACTACTACCTCCCCCAAAGTCTTGAAATTTTAATCTTTTGATATTGCACATGTCCATTTCTATCCATTTGCCATTTTGGATCTCGCATCTTTGAGTTCTTGTGATTTCTAGATTGGGTTTCAATCCTAACTCCCTTTTCCCAACTCCATTAGTGCATTCTACACCATCAGTTTCTTTGGTGTAGGGCCTTTTTTTCCTTTCTTTATAGAAGATTTCTACAAACGAAGGATTCCTCCTCGCATATTTCAGAGATATTTGTTTCTATGTCAATAAACCATCTTTAATTCTTGTTCAAAGTTGAAGCCCTCCATGTTTTTTAAGAGGGTTTTCTTCTTCCTCACATGGTGTATTTGGTGGAATATTTTGTGATAAACCAAATAGAAATATTCATAGCATAAATCATAGATATTACTCAAATATAGTGCAAAAAGGAATGTAAGTGCATGCACAATGGACAATATAAAGCAAAATATTATACCTTTATTGATATGGAAGCAATGTTCACTTTCCTTTTCGAGGGGCAACCTCCAATAGAGAAAATATCAGATTACAAATGATTTATGAGACACCTTTTACAATGCTTCTATGTATTTATATAGTACTTTCTATCCCCTAAGAACATTCTAGAGAATGAATTTTCTAGTAGGCGGAACCTTCTAGTAGGCCTTCTTAAAATAGTTGTGTTCACACTACTACATAGGCTGTTGATTTGGTGTTTTGATTGTTTTTCCGATGACCAAATGTCTTTTTCATATGAAAAGTATACACTCTATGCTCTTATTTAGCTCTTTTTAAAGGCATTATCAAGTTTTGTGCATCAATTCGCCATGGAAAAGCATGACGTATGTGTAATCATCGTTTTGTAATGATTTTATGTTAATCAATCTTCAATTGTATGATTACGATGTCCTAACATTTCTTATTTTCTTGCAACAAGCCAAAAACATGATCCGGCCTTCCATCCAATCCTTCGTCCAAACCTCCATCCGACACTCGGAGTGCAATGGAGTTGGCAGTTAGCATATCGGTGGGCTTCGATGGGCGAATCAGAAACATGGGTTTTGTGCCCACTCACTCCCTCCAGCTATGGAACTCATCGCATTCAGACTTGGGTAGTTGCAGTGGCTGTTATTCTGAGCGCACGATGCGATTGGAGGATATGTGCTCTGTTGATGAACTTTAATGAGTTTTTGTTTTTAGAGAGTGTTGACCCTTCCAACAGTCGACCTCTCAATCTCTGTATAAACTCTATAAATACTTGTTGTCTATGCCATGAAAAAAACACGGATTTTATATATACACACGGACATTATCTTCAGTTTTGCTATACACTATGTTTTTGTGATTAATATCAATGTCATATTGATTCTGTAACTACATTTTTCCATTGAAGTAGTGCCACGACCTTCTGGGGGGGCCACCAGTGATCTGGGTAACTTGTGCATACTAGTGTGTATTTATAATTTCGTATTTTCCTTTCATAATTCGCTAATTTTGAATTGCTTGTTTAATTCGTAGCATTGTGTATATCTCTTCAATTTCGAATTGTTTGTTAAATATTATCACTGTGTATATATGTTCTAACTTGCAGCTTGCTTTCTGGATTGTGTGTGTATCACAGAGAATTTGTGGACGTCCAAGTTTACTTGTTTATATTTAGATTCTTAACACCTTGCTTGCAGGTTGTAATTCATTTGTTTAAAAGTTGTTTAATTATGCCATTATGTCTCTTTTCTATGTTTCATAAGTTGTAAATCACTTTGCAGAGTAGTTATTTAGACAGTGTCCATTTTATTAAATTGTAATCTTCAAATACTCTTTATAGGTTTTCATAACTTGTTAATCATGTTTCTAGCATCAACATGATAAGCTAAAAGTTGATTTTGAGTTATGATTTTCCATGATATATCCTAGTTATAATTTCGAGTTATGATTTTCAATGATATCCTAGTTCTGAATTTGAATTGTGATTTCTAATTAGTACTAGTTATGAGTTTGTAGGTTTGCATGAATTATTGATTATGTACAGAGTATTTTCCAGTATCAGTGTGATAGAGCAAGTGATTGATTTTGAATCTCTTATGCACAATGTTTATAGGTCACATGGATTACAAGAACATCTAATGTTGTTTTTATGATGGCGGAGCTTTCTATAGATTGCCTTATCCATACTCTGCATTTCTCTGTAGAAGTTAGCATTGAGTTAATTCCACTTGAGTTGTCATTAGTGATTAGATGTCATCGTGATGTAATTCGCCACCGTAGACACAATCATCACATTTGAATAGTTTCACAACACTCTTGCTTTCAGTTAGGTAGATTAGTGTAAAGAGAAGTTTATTTTCTGCAAGATAAAAGTAATTGTGAGTTTTTTTGCTTTAATAATAGAGTTCACTTGTAAAGATAATTCTGACAGATTGTTTGCTTATTCAGAGATTGCTTGTTCATTCATAAAGTTGCTTACTTAGATTAAATAGTTCATAGTCCTAGATTGCTTAAAGCTCATTAGTTAAAGGTTTCTTTGTATATTTAACATAAGAGTATGTTGTTTAAATGGATTTTAAAAGTCATATTTTAAAGTAGAATTGTAAATTGAAAAGAGTGTTGATCCCTAGGGTAAACCATCTCCTTAGCTAGTTAATCTTTCTGTTAGATTTTCTTTATGCCTTGACTCATATTGTGTCACAACTCTAAGTTTACTTACCCTAGTTGAAAATTTAATTGAGGGAAATTAGTACATATATTTTTACCCGTCATTTTTGGCGTCATTGCCGGGGAGTTGTCTAAAGGTAGAAAACAGTTAGGAAGTAGATTATTTCTGAGCATTAGTACTATTTTGGTGGCGGGGGAACTTTAATACGAGAGGTAAGAACCTGCACATCTATTATAGCAGGTTCCCCCAAACCCAATGGTAGTTTTTCTTTTTGTATTGCTTTCATGAACAAACCTAGGGACCCAAAGGGTAGATATATCAAAACCAAACAAAAACTTCCAATCAAGGTTCCTTCTAACCTTTTTGGAGGAAAGAACACTCCACCCATAAAGAGATAAAAAAGAGTCAGAAGAGACCAAAACTGGGGAAACTATAGAGAAGAAAATTGAGACATCAACAGTAGTGGGACAGGAGGCAAGACCACTCAAACCTTCATTAGAACCAACCACCACAACCTTTTCCTTTTCACCATCATCAGGGGACTTGTTGGCACAGGGGTAGACCCAGGGTTCAGCTCCAAGAGCGCATCAACAAGCCCTAACTACTGGCCCTTTCGGCAACACCTGCGAGGCAGATGCAGTCTCACCCGAAGCAGCTATGGGGGGGTTGCAAGACAGAGATGTCTACAACCAAACGGATTATCAAGTGGATCTAATACAAGAACAACACAACATTCATATATCACTTACCAGCTCAGATCTACTCCACACAGTTATCTATCAGATTTAACACAGTAATGCAATAGTAGTATATCAAATGACAAAGAACAGAGCATCAATCACACACGATATATGTGGTTCACCCTCTCTCTAGGGCTACATCCATAGAACTGTACTTTCTAATATATTAAAATGAAGCATACACTTCTTGTCTGCGCTCTCGACTAGCGAATCTTCTTTCTTCTTCTCTCTATCTCTCCCCCTTCCTGCGCACCTAGTTGCAGGCCTGATCTCCGCACCCAGTTGAAGATATTACAATACCATAAGGCTCTTACACTTAGCACTTCTCTCACTCACAACAATAATCACTCATGCCAATAACAAAACTAGAACGAACCCTCTTGCCTCATCTAGGTTCTTATTTATACATTACAATATCTCACCGACAGCCTTAGGCTGAAACCTAGGTGTCAAAACCCTAGATACCAAAACCCTAGGTCTAAAACCCTAGGTCAACTTGACCAGTGTTTTCAAGGCTTCGCCAGTATGTCTTTCCTTCCTTCTCACTCGGTGCTCCAAAGCATCCAACGGTGGCTTTTTCCACTTGTTGAGTTGTCCACAATCCTTCTTCCTTGTTGATTTGTCGTCCTCTATCTCCTTGTCTAATGGCTTGCTTTATCTTACTTTGCTCTGTCTTTTCTGCTCGTTTTCTCACTTCGACCCAGTAACAGTCACTGTGTCTTCTGCGCAGTTCGCATTTTTCCTTTTCTTCCTTGATTTTCGCTTGCTTCCATAACCAAGGGCCAACAGGCCCCCAACACTCACCTGTGACTCATCTCGAGGCACTTCAGATCTGATCTCTTTGTTTTACTTTGACTTCAAACTGCACAGTGCAGCCTTTTCTTTCAGCCCTATGCCTCCCTTCCTTCCTTCCTTCCTTCCTTGTGTAGACTATCTTTTATGTGGTTGGTACCCAGTTTCAACTGCAGCTGGTACCTAGACCCTTTTCCTCATGCTTTTACTAAGAGTTGCGAGGNNTGTCTTCTTCTAGTTCGACAAACTGTGCAAGCCTCTCTTGAATAGCACCAATGTCATCCATATCTGTAAAGGCAGCAATTCTTAAGCTTGGTACCAAATATTCCATTGGGACAACGGCTTCAAGGCCATAAACCAACTTAAAAGGGGTTTGCATTGTTAGTTTCTTGCAAGTGGTTCTATAGGCCCAAAGTACTGTTGGTACTCTTAAATCCCAGTCATCCCTGTTCACACTGCAAAACTTCGTCAGCATTTTCTCCAAGATCTTGTTGAATGCTTCAACTGTCTCATTCGTTTGTGGATGGTAAGGCGTGCTCTTCTGATGATGGACTACAAATTCCTCAGTCAATGCTTCAACGGTCTTATTGATGAAATGTGTGCCTTGATCACTCATAAGGATCTTTGGGCATCCAAATCTGGTTATGATGTCATCAAATATGAAGCGCACAGTTGTAGTTGCAGTACAGTCCTTAACTACTCTTGCTTCAGCCCATGTGGTCAAGTACTCTGTCGCACTGATTATGTACCTTTCTCCTGTGCACTTTCCTGGTGGGTTTATAGGTCCTACGAAGTCAATGGCCCATTTCTCAAATGCTTGTAGGGTCAGTTGTGGTGCTAAAGGCATTTCATCTCTTCTGGATGGTTTCCCAACTCTTTGGCATACATCGCAGGCTCTGTAATAGTCCTTAGCATCTTTGTGTAAGGTAGGCCACCAAAGGCCAACTCTAAGAACCTTCTACGCAGTTTCTTTCCCTACGTAGTGTCCTCCTGCGATGTCTTCATGAGCTTTGGCGAGGATCAACGGTTTCTCTGCTTCCATAACACACCTCCTTAATATCTCATCAGGTCCCATTTTGTATAGTTGTCCAGCGATAAGTGAAAAGTGTGTAGCACGTACTACTAGTTGTTTCTTCTGGGGGATTGTATACTCACTAGGTGCCATTCTTGTTGACAGGAACTGGACTATTTCCATGAAGTGATCATCAATCTTTCTAATGGCTAGCAACTGTGCATCCGGTAGTGCATCCTCCAAACTAGTAGGCTCTTCTCCATGTTCCAACCTCGACAAGTGATCAGGACCCTTGTTCATTATTCCCGGCTTAACCACGATCTCAAAGTCATGTTCCTGAAATAGCAGAAGCCATCTACCTATTCTCCCCCCCAACACTGGCTTGTTGACTAGGTATTTTAGCATGGAGTGATCAGTAAACATTTTAAAGTGTCCTCCCAGCAAGTAGTGGTGGAACTTCTGCAGCGCATACACCATGGTCAACCCTTCTCTCTCAGTAGTGGTGTAATTAATCTCAGCGATTGATAGCTTCTTGCTAGCAAAGGCTAAGGGGTGGTCGATGTCTCTTGTTCCCGGTTGTGCTAACACAACTCATAATGCAATAGAAGATGCATCGATATGCACATGAAATTCCTTGCTCCAATCTAGAAAAACCAGATTAGGCACAGTAACCATTTTATGTTTCAGCATGTCGAAGCTCTGTTGGCATTCTTATGTCCAGTGAAACTAACAGTCTTTCTTAAAACGCTTCTCCATGGGTGTTGTAATATGGGAATAGCCTTTAATGAACTTCCTGTAATATCCAGTGTGTCCCAGTGCAATGCGCAACTGTTTACCTGAAGTAGGAGGGGGTAGATCAACTATAATGCCAATTTTAGATGGATCTGCCAGCAATCCCTGCTTTCATACAATATGACCTAACAACACTCCAAATGGTGACAAGAAAATGCACTTCTTCAGGTTTAAGGCAATCTGACACTGCCTGCACTTATCCAACATTAGGCTTAGACATTCAATATGATTTTTCAATAAACTAAAAATAGTCCAATCATCAAAGTATGCTTCTAGAAATTTATGTATAAACTCCTTGAATGCTTCGACCACCACCCTGGAAAAGATGGTTGGGGCATTCTTCAATCCAAACGACATCACTGTATACTAGTAGGATCCCCATTCTGTTGCAAATGTGGTCTTATGGTGATCTTCCTTGGCAATCCGGATCTGATGGTATCCTAAAAATCCATCTGTAAAAGAATATACCTCCTGGCCTCCTACATTATCTAACACTTCGTCAGTAAATGGTGTAGGGAAGGGATCGTGCAAACAGGCATCGTTCAGCTTCGTGAGATCTATGCAGATCTCTATCTCTCCTGTCTTCTTGTCTTATACCACCATAGGGCTAATCCACTCTTATTCTTCCACAGGTTCTATGATTCCTGCTTCCAGCATTCTGTCAAGCTCAATTTTCACTTTCTTCTTATATTTAGGGTTCAAACTGTAGGGTCTCTGTTTGACTGGTATTGCATCTAGTTTCAAAGGGATCCTCATCTCTCCTATATGCCCTTTAATTCCCTTCATATCAGTGAACTTGGTCGGAAACAAGTCATGGTATTCATGCAGTAATTTTGTGATCTTGTCAATAGTAGCAGCATCCCAATAATCTCCAACATTTGCAAGCTTCATTGTTTTCTCTGTTCCAATGTTAACTTTCTTGATCTTGATCGGTTGTCCAATGAAAGGTAGCTCAACTCCTGGTCCTTCCACATCTCTTTGTCCTTCTGTTTCTGCAATTTTCACCTTCCTAGGATCATCGTCTTCATCGGCATTAATGTTGTAATAGCCTTGCAATTTTTGGAGGGGCGCAGTCCATTCGTCCTCTTCTTGTTCTAAAGGGAGGCTAGATGCCTCCTCAAATACTTTATGTCTTACAATCTGCAATGCTTGATCTACTGAAGGATATTGACTTTCGAATAAGAAGGTAGTTACAAAATTCTAAATCATACCTTTCCAATTTGCAGTGACGAGGCGTAGCTCTGCTTGAAGGTACCAGTTGATAGGGGTTGTGTCCAATGTGTTAATTAATTTGTGCACCCATTGCTCTTGAGGAATGTTGCTCCAGACTTCCTCGCAACTTCACACATGGTCCTTCGGGCAGCTTCGACCTATGTACCTAACTTCGCAGCCTTCTACTTGCGTTGAGAACCACGTTGTCATCAAAGTATGGCATTGTACCCAGTTTATAATGTTGTTTTTGTGTGTCCCCCACCATCGTGTTGGTGTTTCTTTCAAGGCCTCATCCATTTCCAACAATCTTTGTTACGTTGGTTCACTTTCTTCAAAGTCTGACACAAAGGTTTCTAAAGGATTCAGACCATCAAAGGTGGATAAGTTACTTACTGTTGTATCGATCCAACGAACTTCTCTAGTTAATCTAGCACATCTCTTTGTATATACTTCGTACATTTTGTTCTGCCATTTCTCCAGTGCTTCTTCTGAATCTGATGAACATGCATTGTCACTTCGCCAGCTTAGGTTCCCATCGGTCGTAGGATTAATGTAATCATGTTGTCTCGTTGTTAATTTGTATAAATTTTCCAGTACCTAGTTAATCAGTTGAAACTAGATTGTCGCGAAGCACGGGATCAAGGCTATGAGTTCCACTTTAGCTATCTCCTAATCCTCATCATGTTTGTTGCTTGGGAAATGTCAGAAGGTGCGAACTTCCCAGATATCGAGTCATTCGAGCTGTTTGCTACGAAGTTCACCACACTCTAGTACTCGAGTGATATGAACAAACAGTGGCATTCGAACGTTGTTTTTCACACATATTACCTCCAGCTGAAGAGAGCCATCAAAGTTGAACCTCGCATGACTCTAAACACCCTACAGAGGTTTCGACCCTTGATGAATTTCAATGCAGATCGGCACTTCATCTACATTACAGAGCGAGTCGATGAACATAAGGAATAACTTCAGTCGTACTACAAACTCAGGGAAGAGGACCTTGAGGACATCACTAAGGACTGGTCCGTAGGCCTCCTTATCCCTGCCAACCCTACAGAGATGTCTGACCCTGAACTTTACAGCCTGGAGGACGCTCACAAAGAATAGAACACACCCAGAACTAGCAGAAGCAAGAAGATTGAAGAGGTCCAAGACTTAAGCAGCACCTCAGGAAATACTGCTTCAGTATCACCTGACCGAGGGGGTGATGACGAAGTAGAAGAGACAAATGGAAAAGAAGCTGAATAGAAGCAAGGCGAAGTAACACAGCCTAGAGATGAGGCCGATCCCCTGAAGAAGAGGAAGGTTTCTCCCCCAAAATCTTCTTCCCGGAAGAAATCCAAAGCCATCGTGACCAAGATGCAGACTGTACTCACTCCTAATGATTTTGACTTCATCATAACCGCTCAAAATGACACTTTGCTGGAAATCGTGGAGAAACAAGAAGCCAAGCAGGAGGAAATGTACGATAGAATTGAGTTCGAACTCCGAGGGGTAAACCAAGCTCTTCAGCCCAGTGATGCAGTCTCCACTATGCCCCCTTCCATCAGGAGAACCAGAGTTAGGAGATGAGCCAGCCCAACTCCGTCGACTAGCAGATGCAACCAAAGCTCACCTTCGACGAGCACAAAAAGAAATAGAACAAGCCACCTAGGCCTTGAAGCAAGTACAAGGAGTACTTGTAGAACAGCGCCGAGTTGCGAAGTAGGAGAAAGTTGCTCTCCAGGCAAAGTTTGACGAAAAGAGAAAGCACAAATGAAACAAGAAAAAGAACAGTTGCTCGCCGAGCAACTCGAAGTGAAAGAAGCAGTCAACAGAGCACTTCGCTCTGTGACAGGCTTAGAGCCACAAGCAGAAGACTGAGTCATGCAACAAGTAGAGCAAATCACGGAAGCTATCCAGCAACTACAGCAAAGAATAGCAGACTTAGAGCTCCGCACAGTGCCCGACACTCCGCAAGATGTGAGGGATGAAAGAGAAGCAACTGCCCGAAGTGCATTTGAGAGAATCAATGCCCTTACCATTGAATGAAAGCAACTCAGTGATCGCAGTGCCCAGACTTATGAGCAACTCACTGAGAATCCATAACTGAAGGCACTAGAGTCGTAGCTCCAGGAGGTGAAGCATCAAGCAGAAACAATACAAGCACAGTTGAATCCCTTGTCAGTTGTGGAAAGAATGAAGCGATCCCAAGAGCAGCATACCGCCCAATAGTAGGTCCACACTATCCAGAGCAGAGTCATGGAAGTGACTCAAAGGCTCCAACCTGTATAGGATGAGGCTTGCCAATGATTCGCAAAGATCGCAGGACGAGGAGCAGAATTGGAGCAAGTCATCACTGCAGCTGAACATCGCTTAGAGGGACCTGTCAATGACGCAGTCATCCAAGAGTTCAGTGAACAAGAGGTTGTGGCACAGCAACAAGTCGAAGCAGCTTGAGCCAAGCTCGAGGCTTTCGAAGCAGAACTAATCAGACCAGAGTGACTTAGGACGAGTCACAGGTGATTGTTGGGGGCCTGTTGGCCCTTGACCAAGTTTGGTGGATTCTTGGTCATGTTTGACCTATTTTTGGGACTTCGACAGGATGTCAAAGGCAAAGCGCAAGACGAAGAAGAGATCGCAGGATATCGACCCCTTTTTAGGGCTTTTTGGGTTTTGGGCTTATGTAATGGGTATGGGAATGTCGACCCATGGGTTTACCCATGTTTAGGCCCACTTTTGTAATGTATAAATAAGTAGCTAAGCGATGTAAGAAGCGCAATGTGCTAAGTGCTAGTGTTTGATCTATGTGATCGAAGGATTATAAAGTGTTATGTACATGTTGTGTGATACTTGCAATGTTGATTGCAAGCGATTGTAAGAGATTGTGAAGAGACTTTGTGTTGTAACCCAGGGAAGGAGGATGTATCGAAGTGCGCAGATCTCATGTCCTCTACGGAGCTGGTTCTCAGGCTTTGTGCATGTAAGAGGATTGACAAAAGTTAATAAAGAAGATGAAGAGTTGGTGGACGTAGCCCTAGGGTGGGGGTGAACCACATACATGTTGTGTTGCTATGATTTATGTGATGTATTGATGTGTTTATTTGTTTACTTGCTAAATTCTTTGATATAGATAGATAGATCTATTGATACTTTGTGCTTAATAATGTATATGGATGCTAGATTTGACCTATGTGAATGTGCTTATTGCTTGAATCTGTTAGATCTAATCTATCTCTTTATGATAAGTGCTACTAGATACCTTAGATCTAGAGGAATATTGCGATGCTCTGTAATTAGGATTTTATCTGCGGAGTAGACACTGGTTAAATACTAATGAACTGTAGTTGCTAAGTGCTCTGTTAAGGTGTTACAATCACAGATCTTTGTCCCAGCTAAGGTTGCAGACACTGGAGTCCTGCAACCACCCCTGCCTCTACCTCGGGTGAGACTTCATCTGCTTCGCAGGTGTTGCCAAAAGGGTCGGTAGTTAGGGTTTTGTTGGTGCGTTGTTGTAGTGTTGAACCCTGGGTCTGCCCCTGTGCCAACATGACTCTAACTTTGTAGATATCATTGACCCTGAATAGGTGAATGCTCTCTTTCGTAGTTCAACCAATATAGTTGTATCCCAAGTTGAAACAACAACTTTGGAACCAATAGTTTCAATAGGCTCAAGTAAAGTCCTGAATATCCAAGTAGTAGATAAATCTTCCTATCGAAGGAATACCCTTCCTAAAAAAGAACCTTGGGACACTTTGTTATCTTCAAGGATAAAACCATTCAGGTATTCTCTCTTTGGGAATCAGATCAGTATGGATGATCGGGAGGATCACAACCATGTGATACATGATGAGGGAGAAGAAGTTGGAAACCAAACAGAAACCACCTTTGGGTTTCCAATTTTGGATACCACACAAAATGTCAACATGAAGAACATTCCACTCTCTACAATGCCCACCTTTTATGGTAAGAGTAGTGAGGACCAAGATACCTTCCTGTTTGGGTTTGACATCTTGTGTAGAAGCTATAACTACTTGCAAGATGCCCAGAAATTAAAACTTTTTCCTGCCACTCTCAAGGATTATGCACTAAGATGGTTCATGGGGTTAGGAGAGTCTAGTATTAGGTCTTGGGAAGATATGAAAGCTATATTTCTTAAGAAATACCAAGACTATTGCAAATCTAAGGATTCTCGTAATGATATTTTTAAAATTCAATAGTTAGAGGATGAGAGTCTCGAAGATTACATGGAACGGTTATCTTATACTTCACAAAAATTGAAATATCATGACCTTCCAGATGATGCAGTCAGGACTCTTTTCCTTAAAAGAATTTTGGAATAATATCTAGAGACACTTAACCTGATTGCATTAGGAGACATATTCCATAAACCATTCACTGAAATCTGTGAAATGTGTAGAAATTACTTGAGGAGTAAGGCCAAAACCGGAAAGAGTGTTCGGGATCCTTAAAGTAGAAACCTAAAAGGAGTTAGTTTTGGTGGTATTGCAAGGGTAGAAATGGGAAACCTATTAGAGAACTTCAAAACCGATATTGTAAGTACAGTAGGTTCCAAGTTGGACACCTTAAATATTAAGAAGAAACGGGAGGAAGAGAATGTAGCAATGTGCATATTTTGTCCAAGGTGCAGGAGGAAGCATTCCTCAAGGGAATGCCCATTAGATAACATTTCAGTTTGTGGCTTCTGTACTGAAGATCATCCAACTGAAAAATGCCTATCACTGCCTAGTTTATTATCCATTTGCAGAAGTGGGGATCCTGGGGAATCTTCTTATGCACCTAGGAGGCCATGGAAGCCTAGGAGTCATCCTACATACTAGGATCTACCACCTCAAATTCCACCTTATTATCAACAACCACAACAATGGAACTCATAAAATTGGAAAAACTGGTCTCCACAATATGCTTCACACCACCCTTGGCTACAAGAATGGAGAGGAGGGCATACCAAAGGAAACACTTGGGTTCCACCTATTCCTATGCCCACAATTTCCACCAAACATCCAACAACTTTTGCCAGGTTTTGTTCCCCACCTTTACCTCCTATTCCACAACAACCCCAGCAATTTCAAAATACAAGATCCCCAAGACCAACATTATTACCAACACAACCGGTGCCTAACCCGAATAACAAACCAATTCAACCTCTTCACAATGTTGAGCTACAAACCTTCCCAACATATGTTATTTCTCTTGTTCCATTACATGAGATTCAACTAAGGTCGGGGAAAGTTCTGGATAGACAGAGGCCTTCAGTAGTCATCTGGGAAGAAGAAGAAGATGAAACTCCCAACCAACCCATGGATGACACTAAGTGGGAAGATGTTATTATTCCCAAAGACCGGGAACAGAAGCTTCCCCAAAGTGAATCTTCAAACATTACAAAAGCCCCTCCTTATCTAGAAAGATTAGCAATTAAGAAACCAATGATTCGACTGGAATTTGACATTTTAAATGAATTGAAGAATATATGTGTCAAAATTCCCTTGTTACAAGCCATAAAGGACATTCCAATTTACAGTAAGGTGATCAAGGAATTATGTATCAAGAAACCAGGTAGGAAACAGAAAGATCCTCCAACAGTACATTTGATAAGAGAATTGTTTGAATACATATCAAAGTAGCCTAGGGTCACAAAGTATGCAAACCCAAGAAATCTCGTAGTAACAATAACCATTAATAAGGTTCCCATTGGAAATACTCTCATAGACTTGGGGGAAGCCATTAATGTTATGACTGTTACTACCTTAGAAGAATTACAGTTGAAACCCCTCCTTAGACCTACCCCAACTATTTTGGAATTAGCAGATAAGACAAAAGTTATACCTGAAGGAATCTTGAATGATATCATAGTCACATTAGCATCATGGGAATATCTAGTAGACTTTCTTGTCATTCATTCAAAGTATCCTGCTAAAGGGCATCTTGTTATCTTAGGAAGACCTTGGTTGGCCACAACCAATGCATTTATTGGTTGTAAAGAAGGTGAAATGACTATCTCTAATGGACTTTCTATACAGAAGCTTACCATATACCCACCAGTTCAACCTATTATGGAGAATCTATGGTGGCTTGAATGTCCATATGAGAAAGAGAACTGGGAAGAACCTGTGTTGCCTAGTGATCATTCCTAGGCACTTCAGGAGAAAACAATGGAGAATGTGCTAAATCAATTTATTTATGCAATCACGTGTGTTGATTTTCCACAATATTTTCCCCAATTTGATTACATGTTTGGTGAAGAATTTCAAGAACAGTTAGACCTATCAACCTTGTCTTCAACATATTTTATTTTTGAGATAGATGAATCTTCCATATCTTATACCATGCCTTATGAGATTAGTCCTGGTAAATTCCTACATATAAATTCTGGACTAGATGTAGATCAACAAGAACAATTAGTGAATGTCCTTAAGGACCAATCAGGAGCATTCGCCTGGGAATATATCGATATGAAGGGCATACACCCCGACACATGCATTCATCACATATATACCCAGGCAGAAGTAAAACCTATTAGGAAACCCCATAGAAGGATGAAGTCGACACTAAAGGATATAGTAAAGGAGGAAATACAAAAACTATTGAATGTCAGTTTTATTTATCCAATCTCTGACAGTAAATGGGTATCCCCGCTTGTAGTGGTTCCAAAGAAAGTAACCAGAAAATGGAGGATTTGTGTTGACTTTCGGGAACTTAATAAGGCCACTCTCAAAGATTATTTTCCTCTTCCCTTCATTGACCAAGTCTTGGATACCTTGTCAGGGAAGCAATACTTTTCCTTCCCGAATGGATATAACGGATACAACCAAATTCTCATAGCACCTGAGGATTAGGACAAGACTACATTCACTTGTCCTTGGGGAACCTATGCCTATAGGGTCTTACCATTTGGTTTGTGTAATGTTCCTGCCACATTTCAATGAGCAGTATTAGGGATATTTGTTGACCTCATTCATGAGTGTGTGGAAGTGTATATGGACGGTTTTACAGTATATGATAATACTTATCAGGAAGCCCTAGACAATCTGAAGAAATTTCTTATTAGATGTCAAGAAATGAATCTATCCTTAAGTCATGAAAAGTGTAAAATGTTATTGACTGAAAGAGTAGTCTTAGGGCATCATGTTTCATCTGAAGAGATCAAAGTGGATCCTGCTAAGATTGAGGTAATCGTCAAACTTCCACCTCCAAAGACTCAAAAAGAGGTAAGAAGCTTTCTTGGACATGTCAGATACTACCGGTGATTTATTGAGAATTTTACAAAGATTGTTGCACCAATGTTTGGATTGCTTACCAAAGATGTTGATTTTCTTTGGACTGACCATTGTAAAACTGCCTTTGAAACTCTAAAAAATAAATTATTTGTGGCACCAGTTCTTAGGGGTCCCAATTGGGCCCTTCCATTTCATATATCCATTGATGCCTCTGATACTACAATAGGAGGAGTATCAGGACAAAAAGAAGACCAACAATCCTATGCCATTTACTTTGTGAGTAAGAACTTGTCCCCTACCGAGATAAACTATACAATCACTAAAAAGAATTATTGTCAATCGTCCATGCCATCAACAAGTTTTGCCATTATATCACAGGATATGAGGTATTTGTACATACAGATCACTTTGTCATTAGATTTCTCATGACCAAACCTATTACCAATGGTCGAGTAACTAGGTGGCTCCTGTTATTACAAGATTTCAATATCATTGTCCTTGACCGACCTGGAAAAGAGAACTTAGTAGTTGATTTTCTCTCACGCATTAATCATGAGGGTGATAGTATTCATGTTAATGATAGTTTTCCAAATGAGCATCTCTTTTCCATCTCCGTAAACACTTCATGGTATGTAGACATGGCAAATTATTTGGCTACTAGAAAATTACCATCTCATTTGTCACCTCATGAAAAGCGTCGAATTATAACACAAAGTGCTAACTACTCCGAGGTTGTCCATGACCTTTTTTGTACTAGACCAGAATTGATTATTCGTAGATGAGTCCGGGAAGATGAGATGGCAGAAATCCTACGAAGTTGTCATGATGGACCATGTGGTGGACATTTTTCCAATAAACGTACAACATATAAGGTTTTACATTCAGGTTACTATTGGCCTAGCATTTTTAAGGATGTTGTCAAATATGTGAGAATTTGCGATAGCTTTCAGAGGATAGGAAGACCCACATCAGCTGATGAAATTCCCTTACATGCCCAAGTTATGATAGAAACTTTTGAGAAATGGGCCCTTGATTTTGTAGGACCAATTTCCCCCATGTCTCGTAAGAAGAATTATATTCTGGTTTGCATAGATTATGTCACCAAGTGGGTAGAGGAAAAAGCCTTGTTTAGGGCTACTGAAAAATCTGTTGTTGAGTTCATTTATGAAGACATATTTACCTGCTTTGGTGTTCCTCGTGAGATAGTCACAGTCCAAGGTACACAATTCAATTCTAAGTTGATGAAGGAAATAATGGAAAAATATGGGATAAAGCATCGTAAGTCTTCTCCATATCACCCACAAGATAATGGCCAAGTAGAGTCAACAAACAAAGTATTGGAAACTAACTTAACCAAAACTGTCCAATTACACCATAGAGATTGGGTTGATAGACTTCTAGAGGCTTTGTGGGCATATCGTACCACCTGGAGAAACACCATTGGGCATACCCCATACGAACTAGTTTATGGAAAACAAGTATTTCTACTAATTGAATTCCAAGTAAGGAATTTATGTATTGCTGCACAATTGGGATTAGACTTAGACGAGGCACAAAAACAACGAGCCCTACAATTGAACGAATTAGATGAGATTAGACAAGATGTTATCCAAAGGAAAATTTTAGTTCAAAATCAGAGGAGAAAGTGGCATGATAAATTTATTAAAAAGAAACAATTTCAACTAGTTCCCTAATCTTCCAAATTAGGAATCATGATTGGAGATTATGTCCTTTAAGAAAAGCGAAAAATCTTATACCTCGTCGTGGGTGTGTTACAAATTGGTATCAGATCATGCTTACAACACATGGCCTGCTTGGGCTCATGGGAGAGTCACCTAAAGAGGTACTGTTATCTGCATTTACTACTTGATGAAAAATGACTACAGATTGAACCTATGATTTTGGGAATTCTTGTTGAATTTCGACAGAAGAATTTATTTAACCCTTGTCAAGTGATAACTACTCTTACCTGAGTAGGGATATGCTAATTAAAATTGATAAGAAGACTTGAATGTGGATATATGAAGGTGGCAGGGTTCTGTCAAGGGTAGTTGAAGCCCGAAAGGCGGATGACCTGACGTTCATGACACTGCCTCTAAGCATGGGCAGTTGGAACCTCAGGTATTGATGATGGTTGATTATATAATGGTTAATACCTTTGTGGGCTTAAAGGAATCTGATAGAATCAAGTAGGATCCTTGGCAGTATAATTATTGCTTTATATTAAACTCGGAGTATATAAATCCTCATGACTAGAGGAAAGGTGAGATGAGTAAAGTCCTATAGAAGTTGAGGCAAGAAAGTTTTCTTGCTAGCTGCTATAGTATAGAAGGGAGAGTGACCCTGGTTGGTCATTACTATAAAGAGAAGGCAACACCAATAAGAGTTATAACTGTGATATTAGTCATGTAAGCGACTGTAATCACTAACTAAAGAACACTAATGATAAAACTAAGCTAGTATGACGAATACTTAGTTGTCTGTGTATGCTTGAGTGCATGGATCTAATGCATTGAGAAGCTTCTTGATATGAAACCTGATATTAATACCGGTTAGATACGAATGATATCAAATGTGCGAGTGATGCACATGTATGATGTAAGAGTATAAGTATACTAAAGGCCCAATATGGTTTCCCTGATGGGTGAAATGTGAGGCAAGCTTAGTACTTGTCAATATTGAATGAATAGTATAAGAATACCATGGTTGCATGGTTGACTCCATTCTGAAAAGTCATGAAAGCTATATTTTGAATGATAACTTAAGGGGAATGTGTTCCATTCCCTCAAGAAAGATTAGCATAAAGAGAAGAAAGAGTGGACGAGCAAGGATGCTTTGTTGTCATAATAAGAGGCAATTGATTCTGCCTTGAAGGTCACATGAGAACGATTATAAACAATCATGAGTTGATTGATTTTAAAGTAGAGATGTATGTAGGCTATAAATTATACATATGGCAGCTACACATAGGCTGATGATTATGAATATGGTTAAGTACATCATGGAAGTAAGTTAACAAACCTGAATATGTATGGATACATAATTTGGTACCTGACCAAGACGT
>JASDQU010019891.1:0-19069 GCA_032191745.1 Picea mariana
TGAAATTGTTTTGTGAGGCTGGGGGTGGAAACCAACCTCGTTTGATTAAGAGTGGGAGTGGATAGACTTATCAAGAAAAGATGGGGTGTTTTCAGAATCCCTTGAGAGGAAACCTACTTAGACCTCCACGTTTCGAGAAGAGACTATGTGAGTGTAAAAGTGACTTTTGTGTGTGAGTGACAAGTGTACCAAATTTTGGTTATTTAGATGTCACCTTGCAGCATGTGGACATCGCTTGGTCCTTTACAAGAGTTTGATTACCTAAATCAACTAGATGTCATTGGTACAACCTTGCGGAATTTTAAAATCCCTATGAGACTAGCATGTGGACATTGTGGTCCGTTACTATCCTTTAACTCCCTATGTGTGAATTAATCTAGAAAAAGCAGGAAACTATCCTAGATTGAACATGTGGGCATGTGTGGGCCCGTTACAAACCTTTAAACTCTCTTAGTTTTCTGATCTAAGAAAGCAGAAATTCAAACACTATTCTAGCTTTGTTTTGACATGTGGGCATGTATGGGCCCGTTACGAGAATTTGTTTAAAAATGAAACTAAGAGGGGTCTCGAAAGAGCCGTTGTCCTCTCCTAAAAGTTTTGAAATTTTTAAGGGAGATGAGATCGTTTTCGCAATCTTTTTCTGATTCTCAAGATCGCCTGAGGGCGCGAGAGAAGAGCATACTCAAGATTGTTACTTGCAACTTCTAGTCCTGAATGTGAGTTTAGATGTGATTACAATTTTGATGTTCCACTTTAGATTATGAATCAAAACAAGCCATCCATGTGGCAAAAAGCAAAATAAGGGAAAAATGATTTTAATCCTCCTAAGTGCCTATGTTTGACTATCCCCTTTATAAGTTGAGGGGTCTAAGTGGTGCAGTGTTTAGAGCATGCCTTACATCAGTGTTGAAAAGGAAAATCACATCCAAAACCTTTACAATGAAAAAATTTTAGTCAAATGCGCGGCTGTTAGCATGAACAGGTGCGCGTGTGCGCGTGGACTGTATCAAAAAACCAGAGCGCATGCGCGCGTCTGTGGGGTGGAATACCCGTGTGCCTGAGAAAAATCACCGATTCTCTCGATTCTGCTGTGAATCGACCGGTTAACAAGTCGGCGAAAGTCGGTTTGAGTCCCTGCAAGTTAAAAACAACAAAAGGAAAGTGGATTGAACCCAGTTGAGAGAGGATTTGATACCTTAAGTCCCCAATGGAGTTGCCAGTCTGTTCACGTTCAAACGGTCACCATGTGAGCAAAATGGAGAACGCTCTGCATGTCCTGTTGGGTTCATCAGGACAGAACATCTGTGGCAGCATGGGGTTAACAGAAAACAGAAAACAAAACAGAATACAATCTAACTACCAACTGAAAGTAAACAACAATTCGAAAATAAACAAAAACATCAAACATGAGACAAGAGGGTCGTCAATGGTTCCAGGCTTGATCTATTAATGAAACTAGAGCACACGCTGAAGACAGAGACAAGGGTTCCCTCTCCCTCCAGCGGAAGGTCCTTCGGAGCCCTCAACACAATGCTTTCCTTACAAAATGAATAGAACTGAACTGAGTGGTGAAAGAACTCTGGGTTAGGCCGCTGATGGATAGCTTGTCAAATACTGAGCTCTGAATCATCTAGACAGCGTAACTTTGCTTCGAATTCTCTGCTGAAATAGTGAGTCTTCATGGCTATTTATAGCATTTTTCCAGGCGGTCATGTAACCAACTTCCGGTGTAAACACGGACCTGTTTAGGGTTCGCTTAGGCCATTAATTCGCCGAATTTGCAGAGCCGACCCTGATTCGAGAGTCAAATCATCTTGGGGGCCGGTCCATAGGCGATCGGGAGGCCGACTTATGCAATTAATGTGCCGTTTTAGCAGATGCGTGGCTTTTTGTGTGGACAGTCCCGCGTCGGGCGCGCATGCGCATGTAACACGTTTTTGTCCCGCGCATACGCGCGTGCACCCTACTGCTGTAACGCGCCCTTCAATTTTTGGTTACTTTGTATAGTTTTTGACCCTTCTGGAATGATGTGAACTTAATTCAGTGCCATGAATGACTTCATTGCTGTTTTGATGATGTGGAGTTCTTGTCGCCATGTGCAGACGAAATTTCAGTGATAACAGTATGAACTGCAGAGGCTTGTGATCAGTGTGTATGATCGTCTCTTTCCCCAGAATGTAATGTTTCCATTAACGATAGGCTTGTATAATGGAATACATTTCCTTGTCATAGGTGGGGTATTTCTGGACAGTATCAGAGAGTGTCTCACTACGGTATGCCACCGGATGCTCGTGTTGAGTGAGAATTGCGCCCACAACATAGTCAGATGAATCAGTGTCAATCTTGAATGGTTGTTGCAAATCGAGCAAGGAGAGTATGGGAGCTAAGAAAAAGTGATGCTTCAAATCATGGAATGCTTGTTGTTTCTCCTTCCCCCACACAAACTTGTCCCTACCACCGCCCTTGGTCACCTAGCTGAGGGCCCATGGGAGAATCCCAACACGAACCCTTGGTAGAAGTTGGCTAGTCCCAAAAATCTATGAAGCTCGGTCAGTGTGGTTGGGGTTGGCTAGTCATGGATGACTTGGATCTTATCTAGATCAACATGTACCCCATGCTCATCAACAATGTAGCCCAAGTATTGGACCCTATTCATGCCAAAAGATCATTTTTCCAAGTTGGCATAAAGCTTGTGTTGTCGCGGAGTGCTCAAAACCTGTTGAATATTCTGCATGTGCTCCTCCCACATTCTGTTGAATATGAGGATGTCATCTAAATATTCTACCACAAATTATTTGGTGAAGGGTATCAATACATCATCCATCAGCCTCATGAAAGTGGTTGGTGCATTTGTTAAGCCAAAGGGCATGACTATCCATTCGTAGAGACCTTCTTTAGACTTGAAGGTTGTCTTCCATACATCAGTTGGTTTGATCGGAACCTGGTGGTAGCCAAAATTTAGGTCAATCTTGTTGAAGAACTTTTCCCCCTTGAGTTGGTCAAGAAGGTCATCAATCCTAGGAATGGGGTAGTGGTTCCTGACTGTGATTTTGTTTAGGTCTCTGTAATCAATGCATAGTCACCAAGTCTTGTCCTTCTTCTGCACCAGTACAATCGGGCTTCCGCAAGGGGAGGAGTTGGGTCTGATTTGCCCCTTTTGAAGAAGCTCTTGGATCTGATGCCTGATTTCTTCATTCTCCATCAACGAGCGTTGATAGACTGGTCCATTGGGTAGAGGTGCATCGAGGGTCAGATCAATTGGATGCTTGACTTGGCAATGTGTCAATACCCCTGTAGGTGAGGCGAAGATGTATCTGTATTCTTTCATGATCTCATCCACTTTCTTTTGCTGCAAAGAGAGGTGTTCTATAGAGGCCACGGATGTGGCGGTGACCTTCTTCTTACTGTGAGCACATATCACAAAGAAGACGAACTTCCCGTTTTGTGAAATGACCTTACTGCATTGCTTAGCAGAGATTAAAGAAATAGCAGTAGGCGACACTACCCCTGGGATCCTGTACAATTTTATACCCAAAGTAATAATAACATTGTGGGGTCTAGAATCATACACAACATGACACTTCCACAAATATGGTTGTCCTAAAATAATATCACAAACTTCAAGGGGAGTAATATCACATAGTACCTCATCTTTGAAAGACTTGATGTCATAGGGAAAACGACATTGTTGGCTGACATGGAGATCTCTTCCTTGGTGAAGCCAATAGATGGTGCGGTTTCGTTGGCAGGTCCAGTCGCTTGATGACCTCTACTGAAATCAGGTTCTTCTGACTACCATTGTCAACAATGAAATGAATCAGAGCCCCCTTGACCCACATTTGTGAGTGAAAGAGGCATTCCCCTTCCTCTGGTTCTTCTGGTTCACTTGGTCGGACTTTGGAGGTAGCGACAGTAGCACTGGGTTCAGGATCGATAATATGCTTCCCTCCTTCAGGATTTGACTCAGAATCAAAATTGGCCTATGACTTGGAAGCCTTCAACTTGGCCACGAGGGACTACTTGGAGCAACATTCTTCGGTGTTGTGCCAAGGACTTTTATGGTACTCACACCATTTTCCCGTGTCCTTCTTCATCTTCTCATTTCCCTTCTTTTTTTGCGGATTGGACTGCTTGTCCTGAGGGAGGCCATCTCGATTTGGTCCCTTGTTGTGTGGGTTGGGGCTGCCTTTTCCCTGCTTTGGCTGTGAAGGTTTTGCAGATCCAAACTCTCGGCGTTTCTGCTTAAATTTATGCTCAATCTTGACATCGTATCAATAATCTGTGCTCAATGAGGTGATGTCCAGGAACTCCATTTATGTTTGAATGTATCTATGCAAACAGTCACGGTATTTAAGCATCAGATGACGCTCAGAGTCTTTGATACCTAATTTGGTGCGTAGGGTATGGAAAATATTGGTGAAATCTGGTACGGTCTGGTCCCTTTCTTGACGTAGGGTGGTCCATCTGGTGTATTGGTCCTCGTAGCTTCCAACAAGGTAGTATTGTTCTTTAATGGTGTCCAGGAAGGAATCTCATGTAGGGGCCACCACAAACATTGTAGATTCCTCCACGACCCTTTGCTCAGAGAAAGTATCCCACTAGTCTTTAACATGAAAAACAACCTTGCGGAGTGAAAAAATGATCTTTTACCTATTGGAAAAATTGTGGACCAAAAAATATCCTTCGAGGAGATTCAACCATTTATCTACAGCATCAGCATCTATCAGTCCTTCAAATAATGGAATATCAAAATTTACCTATACCTTGAAGGGGGTTGCATGGCCGCTTGATGAAGATGCTTCTCCTGTGGGTAGTCGTCAAAGGATCTGCACGAAGTTGTCCATCATTTCATTCCTTTGTCGTGCGAGGGATTCCTCGAGCAACATTTTAATAGGATCTCTTGCTCCATCATATTTGTTTTCATCCCCTCTGGGTTGTTGTTGGGCTTGGTGTGACCGATCTTGTAATGGCTCGATTGGTTCGAGTCCCAACTTCTTGTACCCAGATATTGTCAGGGACATGCACGAAGAAAATCAATGAAGAGAGGACTGATATGATACCACTAATCCGGATTTACAAGCGAAACGAACTGATTAACAGACTGAATACAATAAACACATATATATGAAGAATAACACAAACATCCAGTGAACAATATCTTCTATTAAATAAAGAAATAGGCTGAAACTATAAAATTACAGAACTAAAACACTTGCTCGAATGGTGGTAGCTATCTCTGAGAAGAGATGTGGCTGCTACACACATCTGTCTGAGGAGAATGGATTACAATGAGGCTCCAAAGGACTTTTTGATATTACTCATGAATTCCAAAACCCTAGACATCCAGAAACCTAACCTTAGAAGGTGAAATGCCAAAATTCATGTGAGCCCTATGGGTAAGTTGGTGTAATTTGGTACCTCAACTTTCAAGGGTCATAATGTTTGCATACGACCCCCGTTTTAAGCGTGTGATAGCCTGTTGGAAAGGTCTTTCAAAGAAYTACACATTATGCTGTCAACCTCTAACTCAATTTATAGTTTGACTGTGGCRAKCCAAAAAAACAACGTTTAGGGCCCCAAAATGGCCCTGGAAGTACAATAAGATGTGTTGACATGAAAACATACAAATAAGCCAATTCGATTAGGCGATAGGCCACCTGTATCAACATGGAGGATGTGTGGGGCTTCAGAAATCCCCAGAAGTGTAGAACCCACAATTACAAAGCAGTACAGAAGAACGTGTTGAACAAAAAACAGACACGAGGAGCCAGTTTGAATAGGTGGGTGGCCACTAATATCCACCTGGATCAATTAACAAATATAAAAATATATAAATATAAAACTATATATTATAATCATATTATATAAATTATATACAATCTAAGTATAAACTTTATGATTTGTAGGTAACATATTATTCTAGGGAAAACTTCTAGGCACAAGTATCTAGGGTAAACACTAAATTCTTCAACGAACAAGGCCAAATTAATGATAGGGCTCAAAGCCATTACAACAATTTACTCAATATAAACTCAACATGTCGCTTACAAGAAATATAACTTGGGTGGGAAGGATAATACTTCATCCCACAACCACTTGGACTAGACCCAATTAACCTAATAACTAATATATTATAAACAAATATATCCTATATCAAAACTATATAGTATAAACAAAGCTATATAAGTGTTATTAAAAGCTATATAATTTCTTAAAAACAAAAACCCAAAAATTATACCTTATATTATATACAATAATTAAACCTTAAATTCAATTAACTCTAATTAGAAACATACTCAAGTAATCTCAAGATAATCTCATTAGTACTCTAATTAATTTAACTTAAACTAACTTTTTGTATCCTAGACAAACTAAACTATTACTAGACTAAATATGCTAACTACAACAAAATATGCATCCATTTTAATTAAAATCAAAATTAATGTGAGTGACAACTTAAAAATAATCTGATTACTAATTCATATTAATAAATATTAAGATCAAATTATGTTCACAATTTATCCTAATGATGGACCACATTGGTTTAGTCTAAAATTGTTGATTCAAAAATAGATGTGATGATTCTAAAAAAAAACCTCATACAATAATATTAATTTCAGAAGTCTTTGATATAAGATATGTGTCTATAAATATTTTGCTTGCTTTACATTACTTTTGTAGTCTTTCTCCAAATGTATTTTCTTAGAACAATGATTGCATTTTACCTTCTTATTGGACCTATTGGATTTATTGCTTGCACTTACAGAACTCTCAACTCTTCATTTTGGACTTGGTTTACATTCCTTTTTTGAGTGAAATTTTTTTTTTCTTTCATTTGCTCTAAATGTCCCCAAGCCATCTATTTCTACTAAAAATTGCTTCTGTCCATTTCTTCTTGAAACATGTTGACAACATCATACCATTTTAGTCGTGTTTGATTGCCAACATCATCCCATTTTAGTCTCATTTGATTTCCTATGTTGATGAAAACATTTTCAAAAGAACTCAGAACATTGTCCAAAAGGATTACAATGTTTTATTCCTCTTCATTTTTGGACCCAACATCTACAAGTTGGTCAATAACCTCATTTGTCTTGTTGAAACATGGAAACATTCTCTCTCCTTATAGAATTTTTAGTCAAGGAATATTATGATGATAATCCAACTTTATCGTCATGTTATTTCTTATATAACATCTTGAATTTTCCACATGCCTCTTCTGCAATTTGAGCTCCTTTTACTTGAGCCACCATTGACTTTTTAATACTCAATACAATAGTTGCATGAGATTTTTCATCTTTAAAAATCCATTTTTGTACAACAACTTGAGGTTGTATAGGATTGGGATTAGCAATAGTTACAATGGTCCATAACCCTTTCTCCTTCAATGGCAATGAAAGCTTGGAGCTCCATGAGCTGAAAGCAGCACTATGAGAATGCTCTATCATACATGTATATGGACTCTAAATTGGAAATATTATCATCCATAGATGTTCATTTTACTCTATATATAACCAAAATAGATTCATGTTAATTTCATATCTATTAAGAAGATAGAGGGATTAAAAAAATGAGATGAAAATATCTCAGTGCTTAAAAAATCCTAAGTTAAATGGATCTACGTTGGTGTGTCTATATCAGTGTTACCAACATCGCGATATCATCGCCATTTTAGGTGTTGGTGATATTATCACTTAATAATATTGTGATATTATCCTATGACAATAATATTGTGATAATATCACAAGATGACTAAAAACAATCGCCCAGACACGAGTAGGCCTGGAAATAAAGCCAAAAACTTAGTTTTTTTGTAATTTTGCAAGCAATCAGAGGGTTTTGAGAGAAAAGGAGAAAGAGTGAATTTTTTATTTATCCAAGGATGAGGAGGAGAGGGTTTGGAGAGCAAAGGAGGTCCCCCACCCCTCCATTTCACCCACACTAGTAATTAATGGTAATAATGAATTCCTAAAGTAAAATGATGAAAATGAAAGATAAAAGAGAATGTCACTTTTACTTAAATTGTTAGTTCATTACCATTAATTGTTTCAGGATGTTTGAGAGTGGTTCCAATCTCATTGGACTTCATATGGAGAAAGTATATTTTTAGGTCCCATTCAAAATTTAGCAGACTTAATGGTTTTCAGGATTTCAAGATTGGCAGTATTGCAACATTTGCACTAGATTCTATCATGTATGAGGGTATAAAACTGGCATTTAGTCAAGAGCACCAAGCCCTCTATGTAACTCGATGTTGGTGGCATTGATTCTTGAAATCCTCTTCCATGACCCTAGTAAAAATGTAACCTTCACTCAAGTAAAATCACTTATTATGTATGTTAAGATTTTTCTATCTCCAATTGTGGGTGAGACAGATTCAGAAAACACCTCATATGGATGTCATTTTGTTGAATGGAATTGCCACCACAGTTGTGTGGAGGGTTGAGACTGAGAGGCCTATCATGGAATCAATCCTTGATTGGTTATAGGAGGCGGTAGAGGGGGCAGTAGCAGAGCAGAGAGAGGTAGAGGAGGAGGAAATTCCAAAGCATATTCAACAAACACCTTTAGAGGAGGTGACTATTGCCACTAAGAGTGCACCAACGTCACCATATCCAAGGATGCCGAAAGAGGCAGTTGTACTTGGTAATAGCACTAGTATAGGACATCAAAGTCTAGCTCCTACTTCTTCTACATGACATTAGAGTCCAATGCCAACCCAGGGCCTTATTCCTCTAAAGGAAAATCCATTTCTAGAGCCATCACCTTTTCCCGTAAAATGGGCARAGGGAATCATTATTTTAGTTATTTGATTTCATTGTATATGACTCATGATGATGAGATACATTTATTATGTTTTTTAATGATATTTTGAGGCTTTAGAGTCAGKACATGATTCAATGTTGATCTATGATGTATTCAAGTTTACTAGAAATCTTATATATCAGTTCTCTTTTCATATTTATGTGGAAACACATTTATTTGATGTTGTTGATGCTTTAGATATTTAAAAATTTGAAAAAAAAAATGAATATTTTTGTATTTTTTTCATTTTCCTGACATTTTCCAATATTTTCCCCAATGTTGTCAATATTTTCTTTTCTGGACCCTCGACGATATTTACTCCAACACGATGTTGGTAACACTGGTATATATAGATAGATAGATAGATATTAATGCTTTGTATTCTTTTCTTAAATTTTATATTTTACATTACAATTTATTTAAATGTATTTTTTTATTAATAAGCACAGTTGTTCAAAATCTCCCTCATACTAAGGTGTAGAATGCACCTCATTAAATTGCTCTTTATTTTTCTACCACCATTTGACGAAAGTATGATCAAGATCTTGTTGATGTTTGGACAACATCGGGACGACATTATTCCATATATATATATATATATATATATATGACATGATATTTATAATACAAGGTATAAATATATATAATAAATAAGTAGTTATTTATATTGCAAGGGACACATCCTTTCATGGATGGTCACCATATGTTCTCTATATATGGAACACTCATCAGTGTAATAATCAATCATCTCATATATAAATTCAACATGGTATCAAAGTTGGACTTGGCTTGACTCCCTCACAGGAGGGCCCAGATAAATGAAATGGAAATGGAACCCATATTCGTCTGTGGCTTCCTTGAGAAGATTCTCAAACAATGGATGGTTTACATACACCAAAAGTACACCCCTATGATTGAATGTTAGCCATGTCAGCGAAGGGATGTGTGAATCATAGAGATTGCGACAGGCATGGCTTCTGGTGGGAAGAGTCACCCTTCAGGAAATTCCTACAGGTTATGTTGGTGTTCCTATTGATCATCTTGTTTTTGATCCTTGTCATCTTCTTGGCACTGCATCTGTACAATCCACGGTTCTACCTACAGAACTCAATGGTCCACGAGATGAATGTGAGTGGCAGATTGCTCACTTCCAACCTGTAGTTCACCGTGGTGTCACACAACCCGAATGACAGGATCGGTGTCCTCTACAATAATCTGAGTGTCTACACCTCGTATCTGGGTCAACAGATCACGGACGAGTTCTCAGTGCCCCCTTTCTACCAGGAAGAAATGATATCATCGTCTTGAATCCCATTTTAAACGGGAATTTCATTCCCTTGTCTCTTGTCATCAACAAGAATTTGAATTACGATAGGTGGAACGGGTTGCTCATATTGAGTATGAGAATGGAAGAAACTATCCGTTGGAAGGTGGGCACCTAAACATCTAGGAATTATCATTTGAATATTAATTGCTTCTCCATATTGGGGATGAGCAATAATGGGTTCAGAGGCCAAGTTTCTTTGCAGCAGGGCACCAGATGCCATGTGGAGGTCTGAGTTTGAGTTTGGAGGTTGAGTTCTATCAAAATCCCACGGTAACCCCTCTATTTTTGGTTTTATTTAAATAATTTGAACAATCCATGGAATGGGTGTTGTTGGTGTTTTAGATCAACACGAGTATTTGGTGAGGAGTGATCGAGATGGACATGAGAAGCAATGACAAACCCTCTGTAGTTGAGATCACATGAAGCTTGTTTCAATGTGTTGATGTGGTGGTTACCATGATGTTGTGTGCTTTGGAAAGTGGACAGTAGCTATGTGCTACTATGGTGGTTGTGTACCACTAGCAGAGACTATGTGTCTCTGGACAGTGGTTGTTTGATACTACGGTGGTTGTGTACCACTGGCGGAGACTGTGTGTCTCTAGATAGTAGTTGTGTGATACTAGCAGTGGTTGTGTACCACTAGTAGTGATTGTGTATCACTAGACAGTAGTTGTGTATTACTATGGCTTGGCAGAGTCGTGTTCTATTGGATGGAATTATAGTAGTTGTGTGCTACTAGTTGATTTCCATGGAGACTACCATATTGCATGGAAGTATTTGTGTGCTACTATTTGATCGCAGAGACTATGACAGGTGATTTGAGCTATTGATGGTATGGTAGTAGTTGTGTGCTACTAGTTGATTGCAGAGTAGTCAGTGGACTCCTAGATGAAAACATCATGGAAAAACACCCTCCTAGTTGAGAAGGAGTGTTGATGTTTGAGGCAGCATCATGAGACATTCTCCCCGAAGGGTCCTGTATGGACTAGTAGGAGAGAATGTGGACTTCATCCTTACGTGCCTCGGATGGTCAGATGAAGGAACCAAGACATCAGTTTCATGAGGAAACCTCAATATGTCTTGGGGGACATTGGTTCCATGAGGGAACCTCGATGTGTCCTAGAGATATTTGAGGCAGGGATCAAGAGGGAGTACATCGTTCCTTACAACCCTCAACAGAATGGGGTCATAGAGAGGAAGAATAGATATATTGTTGAGGCAGTCAAGGCGATGATTCATGATCATCATTTACCCATGTTTATGTGGGCAGAGGCATCCATGAATCCAGTGTATCTTCAGAAAAGAAGTCCTTATAACACTTTGAGGAACATGACTCATGAGGAAGCCTTCACCACAGGGAAGCCTGAGGTTGGAAACTTCAGGTTATTTGGGTGTCCAGTATACATTTATGTACCCAAGGTGAAAGGAATAAGCTAGACCCTTCATGAAGAAAGGGTACATTTGTGGGGTATAGTGAGTCTTCGAAGGCAAATCGGATCTACATCCCTGGTGAGAGACAGATTGATGTGAGAAAAGATGTTACCTTTGAGGATGAGGTAGCCTTCAAGAGATATAGAGGATCTCACATGGAGATCGATAGTGAGAGACATGAAGATAAGGTGCCTTCTCATCCTCACCCTCCAACAGTTCATAGGGATACAGTTGATCCTGTAGCTCTAGTTTATGTTCCCAGAGATATTGCAGTAGGTCGGAAGAGACCTGCATGGGCTCGTCAGAATCTACAAGAGGTAGAAGAAAATGCATCTCCTTGTGGTACCTTCCAAGAGAGGAAGAAACCTCAGAGATATATGTGCTATGCCGCAGCTATGAGCCACATCATTGATTATGAGCCTTCCTATTATGAGGAGGTATCTATTCATCTAGTATGGAGAGATGCCATGATGGAGGAGTATCAGTCCATCATGAAGAATTATGTGTGGGATATTGTTCTGAGACATGAGGGGAAGTCTGTAGTAAATTCCAATTGAATCTATAAGATCAAACACACAACTAACGGGAGCATCGAGAAGCACAAAAAAAGATTTGTTTCTAGAGGATTCTCTGAGGTGGACGGAATAGAGTATGAGGAGACATTTTCTCCTATTTCTTGATACACTTCTATCCAGATGATTATTTCCCTTGCAGCGTCCATGGGTTGGAGACTACATCAAATGGATGTGAAGATATACTTTCTCAATGGAGAGATTGAGGAAGAATTATACATTGAGTAGACAGATGGTTTCGTGATACATGAGAAGGAGTCTCATGTGTGCAGGTTGAAGAAGGCCTTGTATGGACTCAAGTAGGCACCTTGAGCTTGGTATGCGAGCATTGATGGAAACCTGATGAGTTTGAGCTTCATAAAAAAAAAATCTTATCCCTATAATGTTCCCAAGACAAGATGCCAAGAACATTTCATTTTCATTGATTTTTATGTAATTTCTAGTTGTGGCATTTCGTCAAACACTTTGCAGATTTATGTCTCATGAGTTGAGCTAGGGTTTATAATGATGATTCTTTATGTCTTTGTAGCCAATAATCAGAGAGATATAGAAATTGAACATACCTAAACAAGTTACAATATCATCAATACAAGAGATAACCAAAAATACCTCAGATCCAGTTTTATTCATAGTAGTAAAAAAACCTGATATAATGTATCTACAGATCTGGTACAATATAGCTAAGAGCTAGTAGAAAAATGAGAATAACCCTCAAGAAAGATCAATAGGAGAAGATAAAATCCTCCAAAGGCCACATGGTTGTCGAAGATGAATGACACTCTGAGATATTTACCCATTGATGGACCAAACCCTTAATCTAAGAGACTTGCGCACTAGCTGATGGTTGTAATTGCATGAAGATTTCCGTTGTCTTCCTCCTTGACCCCAATAGCAACCAAAACACTCATAAAGGGTATATCTAGAGTCTATAAACAATATAGGGTAGTCCCCTTGCTAAAGTATTAATCTTAGGGCCTTCCCATGAGTAGATCCACTCCAAGATTGTGCCCTCCCTCTAGGAGAAATCGTACCATCCACACAATAAATCAATACTCCACAAAAACACCTCCTGGATGAGCCAAGAAAGGTGTTATGGCCTCCACCAAGATAACTCAATATCCAAACCCCCCTAATATCCTTCTCCTTGGCCAAATCGAATTGAACTAGCTCCATTAGTGTGCCCCCTTTGCTGGAATCCCTCAATACTGCACTCCCTTCTCTTTTGAAAGTCTTGTGGCTCATGTAGAATCCACCTGTGACTGAGTAGATATGATGTATAATGGTGAGGGAGGAATATTTCACCTCCGTGACCAATATTGGACCAAGTTGGTTTGGATCTTTCACCACCAAGATGATCTCTATGGTTTGTTAAGTCCATACCCTCAAAACCCCCAAGTGCATGGGCTCATTAGCAAGAAGCTAGATATCCAATGATAAACAACATAATGAGCGAATAGAGGCCCCTGTCTCTCTTTTATCTTCTTTACTCACCTTTTCTCTCCAAGTGGATTTTACTTTATTTAATTAGTAATTAATTAATTAAATCACTTTAATTAATTAATTAACCGTTTTACCTCTAAAAAGTAGTTTATCCCTCCTTCTGGCTTCCCTAGCCACTGAAAGTCGCTTCTCATCATCCTATCTTGTAGTGTTATTCCTCCTGATTCCAATGAGCTATTACACTAAGATTTTCCTTCGAGTATTATGCCCAATATGACCTCCTTAGTGAATTTAATTAACATATAACCCAAAATAACTCAAAATTACGAAAATTGTCAGAATGCAATAGAACTAAAGCCAAGTTGTGTGGAATGGATCATGATGACGAAATAAGATGAGCGATGCAATTTGGACCCCAAAAAAAACCTCAATATCTCTTTTACTCGCTATAACCTCCATCTGGCTACTCTGGTCATGATAACACTTTGTAATATAATGATGTCCCAAAGTGGGGACATTACAGTCCTCCCTGCTAGAATATTTCTTGTCCTCAAGAAATAACTGACTCAATCCATATATAATACCACGTTCCCATGTCCACCTATGGGACATCGAGTAGGCTCCATCCACAGCTGAACTATCATGCACTCTACCCCCTGGATCACATATCAGGATTTGAACTGTAATACCTTGTGAACCATAATCCTGTAAAATATCAACACCATGAGTCTCCTGTAAATGACACATGGCCTCAACCCTGAATGAGTCTATCCTCCAATTCCATACCAAGACCAACACGATCTCCACCAACTGCACATGTTGTTTCCATAGTGAGATACTACAAGACCTCAATGATTCGCTCTTAAGTGACGTGCTCCCCTCAATACTGAAGCTCAATGGAAATTCAAAATGACTTTCCCCTGCAAGGACCCACTCGCCTTCGTCAATCAAAGAAATGCTCAGCCCTGCAATCCCCGGGTCCCATGCTAGTCTCTGCCCATCACCATTATTACGCTGCACTACTCTTTTCATGACCATCTTCTCACTGTATACATACTAGATCCCCCACTCCTGGATCCTCATGCTAAAATACATGTGGNTCCCATGCTAATCTCTGCCCATCACCATTATTACGCTGCACTACTCTTTTCATGACCATCTTCTCACTGTATACATACTAGATCCCCCACTCCTGGATCCTCATGCTAAAATACATGTGGAAACTGGACCTGTTGTCAAGAAGTTGCATCTGTAAAAGTACTTCTATGGAAGCAACATATTCCTAACCATCTCCATAGTCGATCATGAGTATCAAAAGGGAGAAATTGCCTCGCTCCATAATACAAACCCCTGCAATCCCTCTCGAAACCATCCAAGAGTGAAGTATGTTGCTTTCTGGCGCAACCTGGGCCATCATAAGGTGAAACAACCTACTAACCGAATGGACTCCCAGATCCCATGGAAAACTTGGAAGTTCATCACTTCCAATCCTCAATAACTACTCCTGTGTCATACCGATAACTATCAGAAGCCCTCCATGCTCGTCCCCATGAGAATATGGATCTGTGTCACCCTTTGAGATGTCAACTATCCCATGGCCTAAGATGCTCATCATCACACACAAGGTCTCAACTGTCTTCCTCTAGTAGTCCACCTGTATGTTGTTGCATGCCATATGGACTCTCTTGTCAGGGGGTCTTGGCCTACCAACTCTCCATGTCCTCGGCCACTATCTATCTCCCCTGATGTTGGACTGGAAAGTATCATATGCTTTGGTCAATCCCAATTATTCAACCAAAATTGTGTCCACCAGTACCCATGGTAAATACACCCTTGTAGTCATCATTGAACCCCAATCAACAAGTACAACCAGGGGTAACTAATCAAATTGTTGGTAAACCACTCTCCATCCATCATCGCTCATGCAACTGCTAAAACCGTGAAGGTGATCTACCAGATCTATCCGTTGTTGCAAGGGAGAGGAATCTCCATGCTCTACTAAGTGTGTCTCCTCCCTGCAATCCAATGCGTCCACATGAATCCCACTGTACATCTCGAAATATCTCTGTGAACTATCACTCACCACTGTTTTCTCCTACATACTCATGTAAACTCATGTATACTCCTGCAACAACATGGATCCTGGGTGTACTACTGGTTCAACCTCGACATGAAGGTCAACCAATCCTGGAACACAAATGGAAGTGTCCTCATAACTTCCCCTAGCTCTGGAGTCCCCATGTGTATGTGAGTGCTTGATTGTCTCAAAGACCCTCATGGAGGGTACCTCCTGTGACACATGGAAAGCCTCCTATGTCTTCGGGTCATATCCCTCCATACTCATCAGTGATCCTGGGTACTCCTCATGCCCCTCCATCAACTGGTGCTCCTCTTCTAAATCACCAACATCCTCTAGAAATGTGGTTGAAGGATATATCAAACTCTCTACTAATATAGATCTCTAACCAGTCTCCTCAAGGAGCTCCTCCAATCTGGACTCTGGTTCTTGAAGGGTTGTCTATTTTCCTTTCAAGAATCTTTGTGTGCTCACCAACTCATGAGTGAGTCGGTCCACCTCCAACTTCTGCTCGCTCAGGGCTCTGTGATACATCTTGCCAACCTCCAATAGGTAATATTTGTCCATCAACAACTGTTGGTAGTCGGCCCTCATCATAGTCACTCTCTCCCTGAGAGTATGAAAGTCATCCATGGAAATCCATCATCTAAACTATCATGTGCCATTGATTCCCTCCAACAAAAATCTGCCACCACTGCGTGTGTGTCATCAATGCGCCTAGTGGATGCCATGATCATGTCCTCACTTACTCTCAATTGTCCTGCCAAGTGTTGTGACTCATGATCACAGTCATGCTGAGGTGATACCTCATTCCCCTCACTGTTATGTCAACCATGGAATCCCCAACAACACTCTCTGCAAGAGATAAGGAACTGAATTTCCCACTATCCACTGTGTTATTGGGTCCTCCTCTATGCCCCTGCACACCATCACCAACTGATCCCCCCATATGAATCACACTGTATCATGTATGGATAGTTGTATCCTCCTGTGCACACAACCTGCTACTATCATCTACGTCTGGATCCCATACAGATGTGTTCAGACATGTGTTATGGTCATCCCAACCAATAAGGGGTACATCCTCATCACTGCAAACCAGTCCTGGAAGTAAGTGTCCCATCAAACTGTCAGTCTCCACAACCTGATCAAACAATGGAGTCTCCAAAAGAGGTGACTCACTCTCCTCATACTGATAGGTATGTGTAAAGTCCATTGTCTCCAAGTCATGTCTCTCATGTAGGTCCACCTGTCCCAGGTGTGCAATCCTCACGCATGGCTACACCACTATATAAGCAATGCCACTGATATCCTCATGTTCCATGGCTATCATAGGTGTCTTGGAGGGTGCCAACTATGTCACAATCACCATAGGAAGCTCATCATGTCTAGGTGCTAACACATGTGAATATTCACTAGTGTCACTATTCTGCTGAAGTGTAAGTTCATCAACACTATGTGATATGACTATTAAAGCACAGGTCCTATCATCCTGTCCATTTCATTGTCCCTCCAATGAAAAAGGGTCACTATCCTCCCCAAGTTTGCAAGAGTCACTAGTCTCCTCGAACTGCTCTAAATATGAATCTATGGTTGCATCCCCATGTACCTCCTCATCCTCACTGTCATAATGCATCTCAATATTGTGCCTTTTACCTTTACCCCTACATCTATGATTTGGCTCCCAAGGCACTTTACAGTTGTAGAAAAGTTGTCTGCTCCTAATGGGTGTAGGAATGTTCCGCTCTTCCTTCCATCTTCTACATCGTGCTCTAGTATTTTGTATGTCTACTATCAACTCACGTATGGCTAGATCCAATTATTTTTTATCCATTTCTCCCTATGGGAGACCCCTCAGGATGGCAGGATTTTAAGATCTAGATGCATGCTCTCATCCCCACTAGATGGGAGGATCAACGCTCTGATACCACTGTAATGTTCCCAAGCCAAGAAGCCATGAACATTTCGTTTTCATTGATTTTTATGTAATTTAAGGTTGTGGCATTTCGTCAAACACTTTATAGATTTATGTCTCATGAGATGAGATAGGGTTTATAATGATGATTCTTTATGTGTTTGCAGCCAATAATCAAATAAATATAGAAATGGAACATACCTCGACAAGATACAAGATCATCAATACAAGAGATAACCAAATATACCTCGGATCTGGTTTTATTCATAGTAGTAAAAGACCCTGATACAATGGATCTACAAATCTGGTACAATATATCTAAGAGCTAGTAGAAAAATGAGAATAACCCTCAAGCAATATCAATAGGAGAAGATACAAGCCTCCAAAGACTACATGGATGTTGAAGATGAATGACACTCTGAGATCTTTACCCACTGATGGACTAAACCCTCAATCTAAGAGACTTGCGCACTAGCTGATGGTTGTAGATGCATGAAGATTYTGGCCCTCTTCCTCCTTGACTCCAATAGMAACCAAAACACTCGAAAAGGGTACATMTGGAGTCTAGAAATAGGATAGGGTAGTCCCCTCGCTGAAGGATGAAGCTTGGGGCCTTCCCATGAATAGATCCACTCCAAGATTGTGCCCTCCCTCTAGGAGAAATTGTACCATCCACACAATAAATCAATACTCCACCAAAACACCTCTTGGATGAGCCAAGAAAGGTGTTATGGCCTCCACCAAGATAAATCAATAGACAAACCCCCCTAATCTCCTTTTCCTTGGCCAAATCAAACTGAACTAGCTCCTCAAGTGCGCCCCCCTTGCTGGAATCCCTCAATACTGCGCTCCCTTCTCTTCTGAACCTGTGGCTGATGTAGAATCCACCTGTGACTAAGTAGATCTAATGTAGAATGGTGAGGGAGGAATATTTCACCTCTGTGACCAAGCTTGGACCAGGTTGGGTGGGATATTTCACCACTGAGATGATATCTAGGGTTTGCTAAGTCAAAACCCTCAAAACCCCCAAGTGCATGGGCTCACTAGAAAGAATCCAGATATCAAATGATAAACAACATAATAAGAGAATAGAGGCCCATGTCTCTCTTTTATTCTCCCTTCTCACCTTGTCTCTCCAAGTGACTTTTACTTTATTTAATTATTAATTAATTAATTAAATCACGTTAATTAATTAATTAACCATTTTACCTCTAAAAGTAGTTGATTCCTCCTTGTGGCTTCCCTGGCCACTGGAAGTCGCTTTTCATCATCCTATCATGTAGTGTTATTCCTCCTTATTCCAATGATCTATTACACTAAGAGTTTCCTCCAACTATGATCTGGGATCTTTTCGTGAGGTGACTTATTAAAGAATTGCATAAAATGGGCATAAACAAAAGTACACCATAAAGAAGGAAAATCTCAAAAGGAAAGAGACATAATCATGCAATATGAACACAAAGAACTTGGTAACGGAGTTCGTCCATGGTAGACTACATCTC
>JASDQU010019892.1:21657-34945 GCA_032191745.1 Picea mariana
CCCACGTGAATGGTTTTAAAGAATTTTGAGGTGTATAGTATTCATGGTGTATAAAAACAACTAAAAACAAAGACCTGTTAAACAGGAAGATAATCAGGCTCCATAACCAACAATCTCCCACTTAGAGACTAATCATAACAACTTCATTGTTGTTGTACCTTCTATACTATACTCCACCTTGGACTTGGAAAAAATTTCATCTTCACCTTCATGCTTGAGTAGCAACTTGAACTAAGAAGGAACTAAGTTTATCCCTGGTTACTCCCTTTGTTAACATGTCTGTAGGATTCTAGCTAGTGTGTATCTTTTCCAACATCAAATGTCTATATTCCAATATGGATCGTATGAAATGGTACTTGAGTTGTATATGCTCCCTTTGTAACCAAATCATATCTTTACTAGCTTCTGTAGCAACAACATACTCTACCTCTATTGTTGAAAGTGCAACAATTTTTTGCATTTTCAAAATCCAACTTATTGTTTTTCCACCTACAGTAAAAACATACCCTGTGGTGCTCCTCCTTCTATCTTTATCACCTTCCATATCTAAGTAAACATATCCCTTTAGAACAATGTCTAAACCTCCAAACAATAATGCATGAGTAGAAGTACCTTTCAAATACCTCAAAATCCACTTTACTGCCTCCCAATGTTCTTTACCTAGATTGTTCATATACCTACTCACAACTCCCACTGCATGTGCAATATCTGGTCTTGTGCAAACCATCACATGCGTCAAGCTACCAACTATTGATGAATAAGAGACCCTGGAAATGTATTCTATCTCCTCTTGTGTAATACCCCAAGGCCGAGCCCCTACTGACTTGTAAACATGTTTTGTAGGATGGGGAGCCAAGTGATTATAAGCTAGGTGGATTATGTGATGCTAAAGGCCCATGAGCCTATTTTTGTATATGTTATTATGCATATTATTAATATAAAATACATCACTACATGTAGCCCAACCATGAATTAAGAGTTATGGGGGACTCAGCTTCACTAGGTGGGTAAGGGGAAGGGACTAAGAGGATAGGGAAAAAGAGCTAAGATTAAGAGATTAAACCCAAGAAAATAATATATATTTTTTATTTTCTAAAGGTTATGAAGAGGATATTAATTTATTCTAAGTTTTTCTTGGAAAGGGAATGAATCCCAAGTGGAGGGACTCATACTCTAGGAGAGCCATGTGTCAATCAAGGCACATGCAGATTTATGTGGGGAAATCAATCGTTATGGGGGTTCGATCGACATTCTTTCCATCCTTCCTCATGCACTCACGCACTCACTCATGGAATCATGCACTATTCAATCTCTCCATTGTTGAACCTCCTCCATCATCGACATGGTAATTTGCACGTACTACTCGCTTGAGCCCATACCCTGCCTTAATGGTTGGTTGTTGCTCCCATCACCTATGCCATACCTGATTTCTATTGCTTCCATCACTTGTGCCATACCCGAGTTCTGTTGCTGCCAAATCCCTTATCAGTTTGAATTAGGAGATAGATAGAAGAAGTAGGTTGTTAGGCCTGTGGGTTTGAAGAGGCGATTTTTTAGGCCTGTGGATTGAACAAGTAGGTTGTTAGGCCTGTGACCAACTCTATCCAGGTAGGATAGGTTTATGGGGAAGTGAATTCTTCTGGAAGGATCCCAACAATATCTATAGAGCTCTGAGAATTGTCGTTCGACCTGTTGTCGAAGCCCTAGAAGGGAAGTGGAGAAGTTGATGGACTTTTGAACAGTGAAGGTGTATACTTCCCGAGGTGGGACAGGCATTTGGGGAATGAGAGGTTGTGATATATGGGCGTAATTTGTCTCCTGGGAGGGAATCCTTCCTGATGTATAGTGCAATTTCCTGTAGTCTCGACCTAGCTTAGGAATCCCATTCCTGGGTGGAGTTTAGTCCCAGCTCGGGGGTGAACCACTGCTGACAGTGATGAGTAGTGTGGTCTAAGGATGGGAGGTCCGTGGAAGGTCTGCAGGCAGTTGGTGGTCTTCTCATAAAAATATAAGTACCATTTCTATGTTAATGTGTATGTTGTGTATCCTGTACATGTCTTTATATTTATAATAATTTCATGTGTTGTTGCATGTATGTTTCACTATTAATTCCATAAGGATCTGGGTTGTAGCAAAATGTTTATGTCTGTTTAAATTTTCATTATAAATGTATGTTAACAACAAGTACCTATTGTTTTTAATTTATTAAGTCTGATATTTTCCGTAAATGAAATAAAGTGGTTCTATGAGGTAGCATGGTCCCTGAAATGGCTCAGGACGCTACAATTTTATATGAGATCTTGAACATAGTAGTTTCTTTGAAGTAGCATGCCCGGAATTGGAATATCAGGTACATTAAATATTTGTATCAGAGCCCATGGTTTCAAAACTTAACTTGGATGGGCCATGGATGTGGAATTGTAGTCAAAATTCCATAGGGATTTAATGTATAGAGTGCCAGAGGGGCACTAAGAGAGATCTTGGGTGGTATTGGAAAGCTCAGGAGGTATAACAATTCAATAAAGTTAGAAGAGAAAAGAGACCACAATAATCATGGGTTTGGGAACCATAAAATATAATTTGGACCATTAGATTTTTTCGGGAAGGGACAGACCCCTCACAATTGTTGGATCTAGAGAAGGTGCGTGGAGGTTAAGCGTTGAAGTTATTCAGACTTAACCCCTCCAGTCATTTTAAATTTGTAACAGTGAGAAGAGTCACGAAGTCCCGAAGTTTGGAACTAGTCCGGACCACCCATTTCTAGGGAAATCTGTCTGCAGATTAAGCAATGTTCAAAATTCTGCAATTCGGGACTTGTGTGGCGTTCAACAACAAAATCCTCTAAAGAGTTGGAGATACAAAGTCCCAGAGTGTTAGAGTGACATGTATCTATTCAGAAGTTCGACATTTTGGATTTACAGTGTGTGTTGGAGTGGGATCTCCCGAAGCTCAAAGTGTCGAAGTCCCAAAGCATTGGATATGAAGTGGCATGATGACATCACCTAGGGTGACATGAACCTACCCTAAGTTAGTGACATGCCACTTGTTTTCATACTTTTGACAGACCCTTAGTACCGATTGGAACCTGACACGTGTCACTAAAAGGTGGGGCCACGTGTCACCACCTAGATTGATGACAGTTGTACTACGTGGACCTCAGAGGGTTAATAAGTTCAAAAATTCAATATTTGAGGGGAAATTTTTGGAAGAACTTGTAAAATCCTCCAAATCCCAAAGCTCCGGAGTGCCAAAGCACTGGATTTCCCGAACGACGTTGCTTGATGATGTCACCAAAAGTGATGTAGACCTATTCGAGTGTTTGTCGTTCAGAAGTTTTGAGGGATGTTACAGAAAAAAATCCCAAAGCCCGAAGCTCCAAATTCAAGAATTCAAGGAGGTGACACAACCTGTTGATGTCACATGGGGTCACATGGACACACGCGATATGTGCCACATGTCATCATTTTTCAAGCGTTTAAAGGAATAATCGGGTCAATTGGAGTAGGACACGTGTCACTAGTCAGATATGACTACGTTTCCACTCTCTGTTTTCTTCCACATAGCACCCCTCTAGTGCGTGGATGCTGAATAGACTCTGGTGGTTCACCAGTTTGGCATTCAAGAGAAAAGTCAAGTTCTAATGGGAAATCCATTGAAGCTGGAGTCCCGAAGCTCCTATCCACCGTAGATCTCAGCCAAGAGCATGGGCCATCGATTCTTGAAGTCTTAGGGGGTTTTCGGTTCATTGATCCAACAATATTTAGTTGCGAAGTGTTAAGGTATAAAAGGCCAAAGTCAGATTCAATCTCGGTCATCCATCGACAGGTGAAGGTCAACCGTAGATCTAAGTCCTTCATGGAGTTTGCCAATTTGGAAATTCAATAGGCAGTATAAGATGGATCCTCATAACTCCCTAAGCCCGTAGTCCCAGAGCTCCTGTTGACCATAGATCTAAACAAAGAAGGAGGATCATCGATATGTGAGTCCTCAAGTTTCCAAAAATTCACCGTTTGGGAGATTTGGGGTGTGCAAGTGTAAAGTTTGTCAAAGCCCAAAGTTTCGAAGCCACAGAATGTTGAAGTGACATGGCATACCGACATCACCTAGGGTGATGTGGACCACTGTAAGCATGCCACGTGCCAATCTATTTCATGCCTTTGGTATGTCTTTTATGCCAATGAGAACTAGACATGTGCCAACCTTTGATTGGGCCACATGTACGCTCCTTGTTTTCAAAATGTAGCACCCCTTTGTTGTGTAAGTATTGATAAGACTATAGAAGTTCATAGATTCAACATTTAAAGGAACTGGATTGCGAAGAATTCATATCTTCCGAAGCCCAAAGCTCTGAAGTGCCAGAGCTCTGAAGCTTTGAAGAGGCAGTTGTTCAGAATATTCAGCACTTCGACGTTTGGAGGAAATGAGGTGAGGTGAAAGGAAAACCTATGAATCTCAAAGTTACAAATCACTGGAGGCCTAAAGCATAGGATAAGTTCCTTGTAGCCATCACTCGGTCACATCTCGTGGTCACTTGCGCTTGGGGGCTGAAGAAAAAAGTGTTGGTGTTCGAAAATTGTTTTTGAGGACAAAAAAAGGGGGGGATTAAATAAGGATCCCGCAGGATTTTTTATTTGTACATACCTACACCTAACGAAGTAAAGAAGGCATGTAAACCTGAAGAGAGGATCCATCACAGATCCAAGGGACAATTCGGCTCTGAGATGGAAGAATCCATGTTCAGGGATTGCATCACTGAAAAGAAAAATTGTTCAAATATCCATAACTTCCTGCTCAAAACTCATAATTGAGTATGGAAGGAGGCATTGGAAATGTATTGAAAAGTAGAAGATAATTGTTCACCCATAAATTGGATCTGGAAATTCAATTTCTCAGTAAATAAACAGAAAATAAGTCTGATATATTAATGAATCAGAATGGTTCGTGTTTTCATGAAATTATTGAGAACAGTTAGTCTGACAAAGTTATATTGGATGCACATTTTTTGTAGAATCAACAGCTGCCAGAATAGAGTAGATTTATCACAAAGTGTAGAGATATGGGTGATGCACAAGAGGCTTACAGATAGGAAGATGATATCAGAGAAATGGATGTGTATTTGGGTATGGAAGGAAGAAACTCCAATGGACATGGAGAAGAAAAGGATGATAACATGAATATGGTAGAGACCATTAAAAATTTGTAGAAAGATGTCCAGAGTCACAAGGCTGATAATGAAAGTCTTATGAAATCCAAAGAGAATCAGGAAGACTTCAATATGAAGTCAATGTGAAGCCTGGACATAATTGAAAATAAGTTGGCTAAGGAGAGTGGGTACAACAAATGATGAAGCCACAGGACCCCTAAGGAAAAAGGAAGATCCAAGAGTGGTAGCAGACATCACCATCACTCCAAAGGGGATCACGATAGGAGAGATCAAAACAACTCATTTCCATCTCCTATCAGGAAGCATCATAAGAATTCTTGGGTGGAGGAATTGAAAGGCGATATGAACAAAATAAAACCTCCTTATTTTGATGGTGAACACAAGAAGGTTGAATATGATGAGACACGATTGCTAGGCATGAGGAAGTGCTTCCAATTGCATAACTATTTTTCTCATGCATAAGGAAGAATTGTTATTTATCAGTTGAAAGGAAAGGCATCCATGTGGTGGGATCAACTTGTGCAAGTGAAATACATCGAAGAGAAAAATGTGACTTGGAAGGAATTCAAGAAGCATTTTAAGAAGAAATACTTAACCAATAGGTATTATGACAAAAATATGAAAGAGTTATTTGAACTCAAACTAGGTAGCATGACCATTGATGAGTATGAAAGGGTATTTTTAGAAATGTTGAAGTATGTATCCTTCATCAAAGATGAGACAGTTAAGATCCATAGATATTTGATTGGGATACCATCTTTCATCCATGATAAAATTCAATATGATGATCCTAAAACTTTGGAGGAAACGATAAGAAGATCCAAGTTCTCAAATGATCAGAAAAAAGGAAATCCTACTTTCCAGAAGGCTTGGGAGGATAAGAATAAGTTTAAGAGGGAACAAAGGAAGAATGGGAAAAATCCACCATTTTTCAGAAACAGTCCTCAAGAACATCCATCTTTTAGGGAACACATAATGGTTGAGGTAGGTGGGCAAAGGCTAAGTCAAGAACCTATTCAATGTTTTTGTTGTAAAGGAGACCATAAGTATAGAGATTGTCCTCACAAAAGTGACAAAGTGAGAGCTGTCCACAATGTACAACAAGATGAAATAGTAGAGCACATGGGAAAATTTGTTCCATGGATCTATGCATCCCTAGACAACAAGCAAGCAGAGTTTCAATCAAATGTGATTGAAGTAGAAGGTATGATCAATAACAATGAATTTATTATTTTAATAGATTCATGAGCTAGTCATAGCTATATATATCCTAAGGTAGTGGAAAGATTGCATTTTCCAAGAAGCAAGCATTGGAAATCTTGGCTGGTGCAGCTAGCTACAGGAGCCAAGAGAAAGGTTGTTGAGCTAGTTAAATCATGTCCATTGGACAAGAATGGGATGATTACCAAGGAAGAATTGAACATCCTTCCCTTGGGTTCATATGACTTTCTAATTGGTATGGATTGGTTGGACCAACACCATGCCATCTTAGACGTCCATAACAAGGCATTTACTTTCTTGAACGAGGAAGGGAACCCAAGAACAGTCCAAGGAATTCTCAGGGCAGTTACTATTTGAGAAATCTCAGCAACGTAGCTGAAGAAGTGTTACAGGAAGAGATGCCAAATATTCTCGACTCATATGGAGGAACCACCTAAGGACAAGGTGTCAAATATTGAGGATCATGCAGTCCTGAAAGATTTTGAGGATGTGTTCATGGAAATACCAGGATTACCTCCTAAAATAGATGTTGACTTCTCTATAAACTTAATTCCTAGAGCAGCTCCAACATTGAAGACTCCTTACTAGATGAGTACTCTAGAGCTGAAGCAACTGCAAATGCAACTTGAAGAACTTCTAAGGAAGGGGTATATACTCCCAAGAATGTCACCTTGGGGTGCCCCAGCTCTATTCGTGAAGAAGAAGGACATGGCATTGAGGCTGTGTATTGATTTCAGATAGTTAAACAAAATAACTGTAAAGAAAAAATCTCCATTGCCAAGGATAGATGACCTCTTTGATCAATTCAGGGAGGAAAAAATATTTTTGAAGGTTGATCTCAGATCTGGTTACCATCAAGTAAGGATCATAGATGGAGACATCAACAAGACTGCCTTCAGGAAAAGGCACATTCATTATGAATTCACAGTGGTGCCATTCATTCTATCAAATGCCTCAATTGTTTTCATGTGCTTAATGAATGGTATTTTCCAGGAATACTTAGACAAGTTTGTCATTGTATTTTTGGATGACATCCTTGTATATTCCAAGTCAGAAGAAGAACATGAGCATCACTTGAGTATGGTGTTACAAATGTTAAGAGAGCACCAGTTATATGCCAAATTGAGCAAGTGCTCATTCTATCAGAACCAAATTCACTATTTGAGGCATATAATATCCAAAGAAGGGATAGTAGTGGACCTCGAAAATATTGAAGCTATAAAAGGGATGATAACACCTAAGAATGTGCCAGAAGTCAGATCCTTCATGAGTCTAGCTAGCTACTACATAAGATTCATTGTCGGGTTTTCAAGGATTGCTCACTTGATTACTTCCTTGCAAAGGAAGGGGGTGAAGTTTATGTGGACAGTAGAGTGTGAAAAAAGCTTCCAACGTTTGAAGCAGTTGTTAACCAATGCACTAATTCTGAGAATTCCAGATCCAAATGAAGATTTTATGGTTTGCATAGATGCATATAAATAAGGACTTGGTGGAGTCCTTAGTTAGAACAGATTTGTGGTATATTTTGAATCCATAAAATTGAAATAGCATGAAAGTCTCTAATCCACTCACGATTTGGAGTTGGCAGCCATAGTACACGCCTTGAAGAAGTGGAGGGACTACCCCATGGAAAAAATATTTTAGCTAAGGACGGACCATAATGGTCTGAAATATTTGTTTGATCATCGAACTTTAAATGCCAGGCAGATAAGATGGTTAGAACTCCTCTGTGAGTATGACTTTGATATCAAGCACATCAAAGGAAAAGAGAAACAAGTGGTTGATGGAATTAGAAGGAGAGTGCATGAACTAAATGCTACATCCATTAGCATGTATCAGACTGATATTAAAAGCATATTTCATGAAGCTGCAAAAGCATATTTGCAGTACATGGAGATGGTAACAAAATCTCAGCAAGGTAAAATGCAGTAGAAGGTTGAAGATTATAAATTGAGAAATGATGAAATTCTCCATACAGGAACAAAATTTATGTACCCAATTCTCATGAATTGAGAAGTATGATCTTGAAAGAGATGAAAAATTCACCTTATGCTTGACACCATGGATATCAGAAAACAATTGCAGTAGTCAAAATCCAATAGTATTGGACAGGCATGAAGACATAAATCGTTGAGTACATTGGTAAATGTATGGAGTGTCAAAAGGTCAAAGATGAGCATAGGAACCCAACTAGGTTGTTGCAGCCATTTCCCATTCCTGAGTGGAAGTGGGAAGTGATGAAAATGGATTTCATCACCAAATTTCCCAAAACAAGAAAGCAACACAATTCTATCATGGTGGTGGTACAAAGATTACTAAAGCTTCCCATTTCATTCCAATGAAGATTACTCACAAGAAAACCAATGTTGTTGATGTTTATATGAGCGAAGTAGCACGCTTGCATGGAATGCCCAAGACAATTGTGTCTGATAGAGACCCAAGTTTTACCTTGAAGTTCTGGAGGGGATTATTCAAAGGGTTCAGAACAAATCTAAACTTTAGCACAACTTATCATCCCAAGTCGGATGGGAAAATAGAAAGGGTGAGACAAGTGATAAAGGATATGCTAAGGATGTATGTGATGGATAAACCATCAAAATTGGTAGAGTATCTACACTTGTTATAATTTCCCTACAACTATGGTTACCATGCATCTTTGAAGATGAGCCCATTTGAGGCACTTTATGGTAGAAAGTGCAACACACCAATAAGCTGGGACAACCCAACTAATAGAGAAGTAGTTGAACTATAGTTTCTTAGGGAAATGGAAGAGAAAATGTTTAAAATCTACTCAAGATAGGAAGAAAATCTATGTTGACAAGGGAAGAACTCACAAGGAGTTTAAGGCAGGTGATTATGTATTCTTGAAATTCAAGGCCAACAAAAGTTCGCTCAAGTTGGGAAATTGTTCAAAGTTGGCAACTAGATATTGTGGGCCATTTGAAATCCTAGAGAGGATTGGACCAATAGCTTATATGTTTTCATTACCTTCATCTATGACCATTCATAATGTATTTCATGTATCCTTGCTTAATAAATATATATCGGATGCTAATCATGTTATTGATTGGAATGTGATTCAGATGGAGCAAGAAGGTGCTTTCTGAGTGCATCAAGTATGCATTTTGGAATGGAAAATCAAACAACTATGGAATCAATCCATAGAGATTGTAAAGGTCCAATGGACCTAGTACGACCCTAAGGATGCAACTTGGGAGAACGAATATGCCATGCAAGTAGAATACCTGCATTTTTTGAAGATTTTGAAAATCTTGTTGATGTATGTAAATAAGATGCACTAAGGACAATGCATAAATAAGGGGAGGGGATTGTAATACCCTAAGGTCGAGCCCCTACTAAATTGTAAACATGTTTTGTATGTTGGTGAGCCAAGTGATTATAAGGTAGGTGGCTTATGTGATGCTAAAGGTCTGTGAGCCAATTTTTTATTTGTAACTATGCATATCATTAATATAAAATACATCACTGCATGTAGACCGACCACGAAGAAAGCGTTATGGGGGACTAAGCTCCACTAGGTGGGTAAGGGAATAAGAGGCTAGGGAAAAGGGCTAAGATTAAGAGCTTAAAGACAAGAAAATAATATATATTTATTATTTTCTAAAGGTTGTGATGAGGATATTAAATTATCCTAAGATTTTCTTGGAAAGGGAATGAATCCCAAGTGGAGGGACTCATATTCCAAGAGAGCCATGTGTTAATCAAGGCACATGCAGTTTTATGTGGATAAATCAGTAGTTATGGGGGTTTGCTCAACATTCTTTCCATCCTTCTTCATGCACTCATGCACTCACTCATGGACTCACGCACCAGTCATTCTCTCCATTTTTGAACCTCCTCCATCATCGACCTGGTAACTTGCACGCACTACTCGCTTGAGCCTCTACCTTTCCTTAACATTTTTTTGTTGTTTCCATCACATGTTCCATACCTGAGTTATGTTTCTTCCATCACTTGTGCCATACCTGAGTTCTGTTGCTTCCAACGCCCTTACCCATTTGACTTAGGATATAGATAGAATAAGTAGGTTGTTAGGCCTTTGGGTTTGAAGAGGCGAGATTTCATGCTCGTGGATTGAAGAAGTAGTTTTTTAATCCTGTGAGAAAATCTCTCCAGGTGGGAGAGGTTGTTGGGAAAGTGAATTCTCCTTGAAGGAGCCCAACACTAGCTATAGATCTCTAAGAATTCATGTCCGACCTATTTTCGAAGACTTGGAAGGGAAGTAGAGCAGCTAATGGACTGTTGAACAGTGAAGGTGTATACTTCCTGGGGTGGGACAGACATGTGGGGAATGAGAGGCTATGAGATTTGTGCGTAAGTTGGCGCATGGGAGGGAATACTTCCTGGTGTACTGTGCGAATTCCCGTAGTCTCAGCCTAGCTTAGGAATCCCTTGCCCAGGTGGAGTTTAGTCCCATCTTAGGGGTGACCCACTATTGAGAGGGATGATAAGCATGGTCTAAGGTTGGGAGGTTCATGGAAGGTTTGCACGAAGTTGGTGGTCTTCTCATAAAAATACAAGTACCATTTCTATATTAATTTTTATGATGTGTATCCTATACATGTCTTGATATTTATAAGAATTTCATGTGTTGTTGCATGTATATTTTACTGTTAATTCCACAAGGATCCGCATTGTAGTAGATTTTTTATGTCTGTTTAAATCTTCATTATAAATGAGTGTTAACAACAAGTAGTTGTTGTTTTTAATTTATTAAGAATTATATTTTACACAAATGAATGAAAGTGGTTCTACAAGGTAGCATGGTCCCTGGAATGTATGGGGACGCTACAATTTTATATCAGAGCTTGAACATAGCAGTTTCTTTGAAGTAGCATGCCTTGGCTTGGCAGCCTAGGTAAGTTACATCCTGTGTCTTGGGACACATTTTTTTTGTTAAATTGAAGTTGTTGGCCAAACATGTACTAACTAGTTTTTAATTCTTCACTCTAAACCTCTCCAACACCGTCTCTATGTACTCACCTTGAGACAATGTTAAATTGTGATTTTTCCTATCTCTTGTTATTCTCATACCAAGGATTTTCTTTGCAACACCCAAATCCTTCATCGTAAATGAACTAGATAATTTCTTCTTGAGCACATTTATATACTACATATTAGAATCTGCAACAAGCATGCCATCTACATACAATAGAAAGATAATATAGCTTCCATTTTCTATCCTTTTAAAATAAACACAGTGATCATAATGACATCTACTATAACCTTGTTCTGTCATAAACTTGTCAAACCTCAAATACCACTTCCTTGGAGCTTTCTTTAGTCCATACAAGCTCTTCTTCAACCTCCATACCAAATTTTCTTTCCCTTTGACCTCATACCCCTGTGGCTGCTGCATATAAATATCTTCATCCAAATCCCCATGGAGAAATGTTGTTTTTAGATCTAACTATTAAAGATGTAAATATTCTACTACCAAAAGACTTAAAATAGTACTAATTGAAGTCACTTTAACAACATGAAAAAATATTTCATAAGAATATATACCTTTCTTTTGTGCAAATCCCTTTACAAAAAGTCTAGCCTTGTACCTCTTTTTGCCTCCATATTCTTCCTTCAACTTGTAAACCCATTTATTTTGCAATTCTCGTTTTCTTGTAGGAAACTAAACCAAATCCCAAGTATGATTATTTACCAGGGAATACATTTCCTCTTTCATGCCTTCCTCCCACGTCTTTTTAGTGTCTACCTACATTGCCTCTTCATAACATTCTAGTTCCCCAGAGTCAGTCAATAATAAATAATACAATGAAGCAAAGTATTGTTCAAGGGGTATACTTAACTTGGTATATATTCTAACAACACTTGTAGGAGTTTGAGGTACCTGCTACTCTTGTTTTTGTACATTTTGATTTTTTGGTACCTTTGGAATTTCTTTTCGAGTGATCTCATCAAGCATTGTGTATTCTGGTTTTTCTTTTTTCTGTTTCTTTCCCTACAACTAATCTTTTTCCATGACCTTCTCATTGAATATGACATCTCTACTCCTAATTATCTTTTTCATTTTTATAATCCCATAAGCAATAACAAAAATCATTAACACCATATCCAATAAAGATACTCTTCTTGTATTTTTCTTCAATCTTTATTCTATTTTCTTTATCAATATGGACAATTGCTTCACAACTGAAAGTCTTTAGAAATGAATATTTTATATGTCCATGACTCCTCTAGAATTCCACCATCCAAATAAATTGAAGGTCCTTTGTTTATCAAATAAATAACAGTATCTACAATATCTACCCAAAACTGTAAGGTCAACCCTGCATGAAATCTCATACTCCTTGCACGCTCCATGATTGTCATGTTCAACCTTTCTGACGCACCATTTTCTTGTGGTTTTCTTGGGACTATCTTCTCTCTATGAATCCCATGGTATGAGAAATAATCATCAAACTCCTTGTTGCATTATTCACCTCCATTGTATCATCTGAGACACTTCAAACTTTTTCATGTCTCAATCTCAACCAAAGCTTTCCATTTCTTAAAAGTATCAAAAACATCAGATTCTTGTCGAATGCAATAAACCCAAGTTTTTCTAGTTGAATCATCAATAAAATTGACATAATAAAAAGAGCCACAAAGATATGATACCTGAGCTGGTCCCCATACATCTATATGCACAAGATCTAACCTTTCACTCTTCTTTTCTTTTCCAAATCTGAGAAATCTGACTCTCTTATATTTTCCATAAACACAATTCTCATAGAAATCCAAATCAATTTGCTTAAGATATGGAAACAAATTTCATTTGTGAAGTATCTACATCCCCTTCTCACTCATGCAACCAATCCTATGATGCCAAAAAGTTGTATCCACTCCTATAGAAACTAAAGAGATTGAAGAGTCAGTATTACTAGT
>JASDQU010019893.1:34252-45389 GCA_032191745.1 Picea mariana
TATGATGCGAGAGGGGTGAATACAATGGGGTTTAATTTTCCACAAGAGAGGGGGGTCCAAAGGGGATTTTAGTCATGGGTATTAACCTATCCACTTTCTTAAATTATTATCATTGTGTAAACATTCTATTTTGTTCTTGAGTATTCCCAAGGTCAATAATCAAAATCATGTAAGAGGGTGGGTGTGAAGAGTCACATCCCATAGTTATTGGGACCATGGGGATGAAGTACAATCATATTTGGTAAGAGTGAGAGACAATAAAGCAAGGGAGAATAAAGGAAATTTGTATGAAGAACGGGGGAAGTTTTTTTGCATGTAGTTTTTAGGTAACAAGAGAGGAGTTGATTGTTTGGAAGGGCACCGACCATGATATGCTTGAAGGTAGCCATTGTTTGGCTATGTGTTATGCTAAAAATGAGGCATGTGTGCCTATAAAAAAAGTTGTAATACTATAGTTTGTTTCCTGTTGAAAAAATGGCTCAAGATCCTTGTGAAGGCTGATGTGAGCACTCTTGAAACAACTAAGAGTTTATGAAGTCCCTAGCTAAGCTATTATTGTACAACTAAGTGCACTGGAAGCCCTAATAAATGAATTGTACAACCCGAGGGACTGTGAGCAATGAAGGGGGTACATTCCTTGGGTTGTGCAGGTTATGGGGATGAAAGAGATGGTGGAGTAGGGCCTCGGTTTGGGGTTTTTGTGTGTGCAGAGTGTAGAGAGAGAGGGCTAGATCTCCTTGTGGACAGACATATTTAGATTGGGGGTGGCCTGTTGCTAATATTTGGAACAACAAGTCCTATGGTTGGGAGGTTCATCCATCATATGCATCTAGTTAGATTATATTTATAAACAGATAAGTGCTTATTTTGTGTTACTTATGATTATTCAGATGTGTAAATGATATATGAATGCTATGTTATGTTTGGTCGGGTTTGCATGCATTCATGAATTTAAAATTGTTGTAGATGCATGGATAAATCAACATATTGTTTTGTTGTAATTTCTATGGGCTTGGCGCCCTTTGGTTTTTTGTTATATGTATGGGGCATTTTAAATTTGTATTTATTATATTTTTACTGCACCTCATTTTTGGTCTATGTTCTCGATGGTATACACAAATTAATCATTTTAAATGTAAACATAAACACACTGAGATTCCTAACTATTTAGCATAGTAGAAGATAAAAGCACAACAACTAGATCAACACATTAAACGAGAATATTAGGCCCAAAATCACTTTTTCTTAAACCCAAAACCATTGGGATCCCATACCAGGGATAGTGGCCCAATTTTACATAAAGTAAAATACCAAAAACACTTACAATATACTGCATAAATCCTTCTCGATTTTTGTGCCAAAACTCAACTCCAAAAATATTGTTGTTATAGTTCCTTTTCTCTTACTTGTAATATCCTTCTAGGGTTGTACAAAGGATATTGTTACACACTTGTAAAAACCTTATTTCACATTCCAAAGTCTTCCCTCAAGGGATGTCCAAAAGGTGCTTCAGGACTGTCTCAAGAGTTGCTCATATATTGGTTGTAACAACCCCTTTTCATGGTTGTAATATCCCAATGAAACCTGCTATAACAACCTCTAGAACCAGTTGTACCAACTCCATAAATGTCCCAACAAACCTCTTCCTTTGTTTGGTTTCTCTCCTTTCTGGACCGAGCCCTTAATCCTATTGTATCCACCCTCTCTTAACATGTGGAAAATCCCTTTAGGTTGGCCAAGCCTTCCTTTGACCTATAAATTCTTACTAAAATAGACCAGACCACCAAGGAGCAGACGACTCCCTCTCCTAGCTACTCAGACCACTAGCAAAACTCATGTTCTTATTGCATCTCCTCTTCTCCACTTGGCCGAGTTACATAAGGAGTTGTGGAAACCTCTCTTAGTAGGCTCGAGCCCTCCACAACATGTTTCCACCTTTCCTAGGATGTATAAAACCCTCCTTTTTCCTCAATAGACTTGTAGCTAGGGTAATAGGGTTGTTTCCCTCTTTGGCCCTCCTCATCCTTTGTACCTTCCAAAAACAAGAAAGAAACATAATAGATATGAGGAAAATCAGCCTCTTTCCATAGCAAGACTGAGGTCACCACACTTGGACTAAAATCACCAATCTCTCCATCACTCCACACAAGAATTTCACAATGATCCTTGATCTCTTTTTATGCAAGTCCAAAGGGGTGTGTAAAATCCCTTTTACAAACTCAAAAATAAATTATAATATTTTAGTCTTCTTTATGGGTGTGAAGCCCTTGCACAAGCCCACAAAACCTATCACCAAACCCATAGAGACCCTAGCTCCAACCTAAGGGGGTTTTAACCACAAGGAAAGCTCAATTGGGTGCCAATGAAAATTTCCATGTGCTTGACACCTAGGCCATGTGAGAATACATGTCCGAAGATACAAAACATTAACAGCCGTTCTTAGAGAGGGATGTATTCTCATCCACTCTAATATCTCCTGGAAGTGTCACTATCTCCCACACTGGATCTACTACAACAAATACTCTCCAATCCACTTGATTGGATGTTCCTTATATCATTGAAACAAATCATGATGTCTAGCATGATACCATATTGGAAAACACCCTGCTTCTAAGCATCCTTCATGACCATCTCAACCCATGATACCTTCCTGATAGTCTTGGAATATGCCTCTCTTCCATATGGACTTGAAGGTAGACTCCCTCTGAATGGATGACTCTCCCTTCGATCCTACTAACTCCCTCTGAAGTCACACTCCCTTTGAATCCAATAACTCCATTTGAGGTTGGGCTCCCTATGAATCTACAAAACCTCCAGAGCTACCTGCTCCCTATCCACTGTTACTCTGCTACTGTTAGTCATGGATTGCATAGGTTGGATATTCTACCTATACATGTTTCCCTCTCTAACACCAAGAATCATTGTTGTCTCTGAGATATATACTTTGGGCATGGACAACACTTGTCCATCTTGGAACAACACTACATAACTCTTCTCCTCAATCGTTGAGGATGAGAATACACTCCTGGAACCCATAACACATTTTCCACTCGCAACACATCCCCTGACTCCATCCGGAATACCATTGTTCCAGATCCATGTACTACATGCCTAGTCCTCATACCAATATCCACGTAGATACCTGAGTCAGAAATTGTGAAGCTATCGAACAAATCACGTCCCCATGTCATGTGACAGTGGCTCCCACTGTATAAGAACCATGTAATCCTCCAAGGAAAGCATCCTACTTACCTAAGTCATGATCATCCAATGAAATTCTACCCAAATCCATCATCCAAGTCAAAAAACTCTTTGTGTCTATGCACACACTATAACTAAACCTATGTCCTCTCTATGAACAATCCCAAGTTGTATATGTACACTTAGTCTAGTCCACTCTAGACCTTCACAGCTCATATTTTCAAGTGTCCTCATCCTCCTGGTTCAAATACCTCATACATTGTACCACCTTGACAATGTACAACTCTCAGACCTGATGAGGATTCTAACTCATCAAACTTCCATAGCTATATTTTTCATGACAAAGCACCCGAGCTGCACCCATGACAAATCAATATGAAAAGTCACATGAATTCCATCCATGGAGTTGGTAACCTTCCACACAACATACTGTTGTGGTCCAAGCTTTCTGTCATTCCACCAAAAATCTCAACCTACTACACCACCAAGCTACAATAGTTTGCTAATCCTTGTCTGGATGGTCTACTCCATGTCTTATACTAGAGGAAATCTAAGATGCTTCCACCTACAACAGTCACTGCAACTCCCTCTTAGCACTGAATCTTCAACGCTACTACAACTCCCTCACAAAGTTTTCACTTGTGTGGATAACTTAGATCCAACTTCCCTTCCCAAAACCTCAAGCTTTGATACCATGTTGTAATTTACTACACCTCAGGTATGGTCTATGTTCTTGACAGTATACATAAATCAACCATTTGAACTATAAACATAAACACACTGAGATGCCTAGCTATTTAGCACAATAGAAGATGAAAAACACCAACAATTAGATATTCACATTACACATGAATCTTAAGCCAAAAATCTCTTGTTATTAAACCCATAACCAATGGGCTCTCGTGCTAGAGACAAGGGGCCAATTTTACATAAAGAAAAATACCAAAAACACTTACAACATAATGGAGAAATCCTTCTCGGTTTATGTGCCAAAACACAACTCCAAAACTAATGTTGTTACAGCTCCTTTTCTCTGGCTTGTAACAACCTTGTATGGTTGTCCAAATGTTTTTTTTACACACCTGTAACAACCTTATTTCATTGTCCAAAGTCTTCCCTCAAGGGATGTTCAAAAGGTGCTCCAGGAATATATCAACATATTCTCATCTACTAGTTCTAACAACCCTTTTCCCTGGCTATAACAACCCATTTTCCTGGTTGTAATATCCCACTGAAACCTACTATACCAGCCTCTATAACTAGTTGTACCAACTCCATGAATATCCCAACAAACCTCTACCTTTGTTGGGATGCTCTCCTTGCTAGACTGATCCCTAAACTTTGTTGCAACTTCCCTCTGTTGACATGTGGCAACTCCCTCTAGGCTAGTCGAGCCTTCCTTTGACCTGTAGCTGCCTACTACAACAGGCCAAGCCACCAAGGAGAAGATGACTCACTCTCCTAGCTCCCCATAACACTAGCAACACTCTTGTTCTTGTTTAAGATCCTCTTCTCCACTTGCTCGAGTCACATAAGAAGCTATGGAAACCTCTCCTAGTAGGGCCAAGTCCTCCCAAACCCTATTGCCACCTTTCCTAGGTTGGTCGAACCCCTCCTTTGTCCTCAACATACCTATATCTAGGATAATAGGGTTACTTCCCTCTTCGACCCTCCTCCTTATTTGTACCTTCCCAAAACAAGAAATAAACATAGCAGAATTGAGGAAAATCAACCTCTCTCCATGGTTAGACTAAGGTCACCACACATACTGAAATCACCAAGCTCTCCACCACTCCACACAAGAGTTTCACAGTGATCCCTGATATCCTTTTATAAAAGTCCAAAAGGGTATGTAAAATCCCTTTTACAAACTCAATAATAAATTATAATATTTAATTTTTTTTGTGGGTGTGAAGCCCCTGCACAAGCCCACAAATCCCAACACCAAATCCACAGAGCCCATAACTCAAGCCAAGGGGGTTTTCACCCCGAATGAAATTCCAATTCTGTTTCAATGATGTTTCCCACGTGCCTGACACCTAGGCCACATGAGAATACCTTCCCAAAGCTATAGAACATTAACATTATTTAGCAAGCAATGCCATCTTCCGCAGTGATGGGACTCAACATGGGTGTTCGGTACGTTACGCAAGTCCTTCAAATGACAAAATAAATAAAGGGGAATTAAAAAAGAAAAAATGTTGAGAAAGGAAGTTGATTATTACAAAAACAACTCGATACAATATGAGTAATTTCATTGAATTTTCATTAGAAATCCAAAGAGAATTTTCCCAAATACATGTGGACTTCTACAAAGTTGTGTTTGAAATGAAAGAAGTATTTGATGAAGCAACAACACTAGCACCCTAACTTGAAGAATGATTTGATTATGCCCAAAGGTATTAGAAGTGTTTAGATAATTTGGTATTTCAACAACAAGAATTTACCAACAACCTCATTAAGTCTACCTCACTTACAAGCAAAGAATATTATTGGATGGGCACCAAGATTAACTATTAGAAAGACAATGAAAAAACTGACGGGCCAATTTATTATCTTTAGAAAGAGAAATAAAAGAGAGTGTTTATTAATTTTCAATCTGGGGTTCAGATGAACTTGCGAGATGTCATGCACTGTATCTGCAAGCTATAGCCCGCAATGACGATACCACATTTGTGAAAAAAGTAAAAACACTATACATGTGAAAAATAGGCATGAATGATTGTGATATTTCAACTAGTACTTGGATCTTCGAGGTAATGTGTAATGTTACCATGCTCAGTTTCACTATTTCTATTATCATGTCTTATCATGTGGTTTGCATTGGATCAAACAAATATAAAAGAGAACTCAAAATAAAGAAAGATGTTAAGCTACTGAATTAAAAGAACATGTAATCTATAAAAATAACCTACAGATCCACAACTCCTACTCTCTAGAATGGGCCCTCTCTGGAAAGATAGATGTTGGGATCTGTTATAGAAAATTTAAAAGTTTAAATCGATAGTAAATAAATTGACAATAACCATTCTAATAGTTACAAAATGGAGTCATAAGAGATCTACATTTTATTCCTGAAATTCTAGAGCTTCTACATTGTGAATCGTTTCTTCATTCCATCCACCATACCAAACACGAGAATAGAATTGAATTTTATAGTTGTGGATGAGAATCTATCTCTAACTGTTTGTATTTAAACAAATCCCTAAATCCGTGGATATGCAAATGTTGTCTATTAAATACAAAATGCATTTTCAAGAAGAATGTACAGTCCAAGGGAATTAAGATCCCAACAACACATGAATTCCAAGGTAAAAATTCGTAGGCATGGGTAATGAAGTCGAACTGCCCCTAGATTCACTCATTTGATCTAGCTCATTTGAAAACAAAGGTCACAAGTAGCTTGGAGCACAGTTGCAAAGTCTGTGTTATGGCTTTCGTAATGATTCTCAATCCTTGGCTTTAAATAAAGATGGAAACTATATGAATACCCAGAGAGCTTCAGACTCGTTCCAATGTCCAAAGTATGTAAAGATGAAGATTCCAGGATGCAAGATATGTAAAGATAAGGATTTCAGAATGCAGAGTATGTAAAGCGTTGTATTATTAAAAAAACATGGTTTCCTCTAATGATATTTCTCTCACTATCTGTCAGGATTTGGTGGAGACTCCAAAACTAGGTCTTATATATGCTTCAAATTCCCATCTAATTTTTGTATAAGCCGAGAGAGTCTTTGTGAGGAAATCCAACATAAACCATAAATTTTCATCTCATTATGCACTAAATTCAAGGCTTCTACAAGTCTAATATATTTTCAATTTCTCACAAACTACAATTTGATTATTTGAGAAATTTTGTAAGTATACCTATTGTACTTTCTTTCTTCTCCTCACCAAAAATCAAGACTACCCAGTTCACGGATTTCATGATTTCAAGATATGAGCAAATCATCATTAAAACTTGTTTTGAATAAATTTCTAATTTTTCATTTTCAATTTCATGTTTTCTCTCAGCACTTCTAATAACCAAGATTATATGCCTTTAAAGAAGCAAAAATAGGGTTCTTACCTTTATTTCTGTTTCTTTGACCATCATCCATTCCTGGTTGGATAATTGTGTCTTTGTTCCTTCCAACTGTTGTTTCTTTAAATAATTGGAAAGATTCCTTTGTATAGCCTTCTCCTTGGATAATTGTGTCTTTGTTCCTTCCCATTGTTGTTTCTTTAAATAATTGGGAAGATTCTTCTGTATAGCCTTCTCCTGTATCTTTGTTTTCTTAGAAACCTCTATGGATGAAATTTCCTTCGTCTCTTTTGAAATTTCAATCTCAGGCTTCCTTTTAGCTTCACATAGATGTGGAGGATTATCCTTTATTTCTTTTGCAAATGTATTCTCGACCTCATGTGTATAAACAATGTTTGGTGTATAGTCATCATCTAAATTTTCTGCATATTCATTTTCATATTTATCATTGGATTCCCTAACCACTTTTTATTCATGAAATCTTCATGCAACCCCTTTTCCCGCCATGGTTTAGTTGAGAGTATTTTCATTTTGATTGAAACATTCCCATGTTTCACTAGAGGAGACTTTTCCCGCCATCGTTTAGTTGAGAGTATTTTCATTTTGATTGAAACATTCCCATGTTTCACTAGAGGAGACTTACATGAGTAGGTTGATTGGCCATCCTCTTCTTGATGTGTACAAAGCTTAATTATTTTTAGCTGTGTACTCACCTAATTTTAGTTGTGTACTCACCTAATTCTCTTCATACCTTCTTATGTGGCTAATACTCCCTTTTCTCCTCTAGTTAGTGGTGACGAGAATTGGGATTTTCTATTTCTATGATCACCATTTTATTTTATTGTTTTTTATTTTATTTTGTTATTTTCTTATGGTGACTTCCTTTCACACATGTTCAAATATTTCCCCCCATTTCCCATACAACATTGATTTTGAATTTCCTTACCACCTGGACCTTCCTTTTGAACATGAGAAAACAATATGCACTCTATAATCCTCATTCACATGGCTTGAATGTTCCATGATCTCTCATACCACACAACTTGAATTGGTCCTTGGTTCATATCTCATTAGTTAAATATCATTATTTTATTGGTTTGGTGATTCTCTATCATCTTGAAGGAAATGAAAGGGGGGACTCATGCCACATGTCAATCTTCAATCTGATATTGATTTTTCAAAGGGATTGAGTGATTTCAAGAGGTAGGATATGACTCATTAATCTATACTAATTGAATGGTCCACGCATCTTGGCTTGGTGTCGAAGAATTTTTTAGGCCATGATACATATCTTTGAATTTCATCCTCCCTGCACACTCTTCTACATGTATGCATTCTGCAACATTCCACATGGTGTTCTATGATTGGATGGTTAGGGTTATGTCCTTTAGAGGATCTGTTAGTGATGAGTAAATACACCTACCCACCATCCGGTTCCATATCACTAATGTGGAACCTAGATGTCTTTCTATTTGAATGATTACCTTGCCAACAATAGTCTTCTCAATCATCTCCATCTGAAAATGATGGACCAATAACACAAAGGTGTGTGGAGGTTGTGGATAAGACAAGGTAAAATTGCCTCCTACAACTATGGAATGCTTATCCTTCTTACCACTTCATTACTTCTACTCCTATAGTCTGTTATGCTAGAAGCTTCCCTTATGGTCAAACAAGTTGTTCTCAATATGCTCCTCTCCTCGACTTATTTTGGATGATAAAAAGGGACCATGAGTTTCCTTTATGTGTGGAGATTATAAACTGAAATCACTTCTTTTTTGAGAAGAAGGGTGGAGTATCTCTAAGATACAACACAAATTAATGCAAATATAAAGTATTATTCACTTCAAAAGTTGATGTGTTACTTTGATTATGAAAAGTCTTTCATTTCATTTTCGCAACTACACAATTTGTTTTAGGCCTAAAAAACCAATTTCACATTTCAATTTAGGTTTCAAATGTTTTAAATGGAAGTCATTTTTATTTCAATTGGTCCTTTATGCAAACATATACATACAACTTTTAATATCAATTATAAATATATTTTTGGTTATACATTTTCAATTATTATATGTATAATTCTAATCCTCAAAACTAGAGAGACCTCTCATAGAAAGGCTCATCCAAAGTGAATTAATGAAACATTAAAAATACTTATCGAATTATATTTATGTTCTAGTTTTTTCAACATAATCAAAGCTAATGGTCATATCAAGGTGGTCGAATACCTTTCATAGTTGTGTTTCCATTTTTTTAATAAATTCATGAAGCCCATAACATATAAAGATATCGGGAAACACATCAACTCTAAATTTTATTAATTAAATCAGAATGTATGTATGCATCATATAAATAACATGGTAAGTAAAACACAAACAATTGTTTTTATAATCTTATGATAAAACAAGAATATGTGTTTTTTTTAAGAAGGTTATAGGTTCAAATTGAGGTAGGGTATATATACTTGCTAAACTTTAGAAGTCAAATTTTTGCATAGAGGGGTTCCTTATCCCACAAATAACGAAGTCTCATATACCAATTTGGTGTATGGCTTGACTAGTAAAAATAGATAATCTATCGGACATGACTAGAAATTTTGTTGAGCTTTTCCACACAAGTTTAAAAAGCCATCAAATTGGACATGCGAGAGTCTTTATTGAGCATGAACGAAAATCATGTGGGCTTGCCCGCTCAGGTTTGAATCCTACTGTCCACGATTTATGTTTTTTTTGGCTTTTCAAATTCAGACAGTTTATGTATAAATTGGCTTTTGACATTGTTCAATGTTATTGCAGTTTCAACTTTGTTGGCTTAGATTGACTGGGTTGTGTTTGTTAATGTTCCCACCCGAAATTTCACTGTTAAGAATCTGATCATCAAATAAAAATTTACAATACCAAAATATTTAACAATTAGATAGTTATCTTATGTAAATTTGTTTCCAATTTAGATTGTTATTTTGATGTAAATTCATTTTCAATTTTTATATTAAAGTAAGGAAAATTGTTTTTAATATTTTAAATTATTTCCGTAATCTATGAATTTGATTGTGTTACTTCTTTCATAGAATTTAAAATAAAATAAAATAAATGATATTTTTTTCTTTGGTAATCGTGAACTTTGTGACTGGCGAGGGATTTCACTTTCACTTACAGAGTGCCTTAACAACTCACTCCCTCACCTATTCCTCTAAATCTTGAGGACTAAATAAATGATCTTGACATTTTCACTAGAATTAATAATATAAATTTAAGCCAAATAGAAATTTCTTGTTTAAATATAAATTCATGATCAGACACTCTGATTATATAAACTTAACCCCCAAAATTAATAGATTTAACAATTTCTGACCTCACCTGGAGGGAGTCGCTCACAGGCCAACAAGCCTCACGCAGTCCAGTACTGCGTAGTCTCAACAATCCCATGGGAAAACAAACACAGGCTTTCCAAAAACTGGTTCGGCAATCACAGGATGGCTTCACAGTCACAGCTTCGGAACAGGGAATGCTCGCATAGGCTCGCTCAGCTTTCCCGAACAAGCAAGACTCTTCCCCGAAATCAACACAGGCTTCTCGTAGGCTGGGGTTACACGCACGGGATTTCTCAGAATCAGACACAGACATTCGAGTCACAGGGTCTCACGGAGGTTCTCTACAGGAGTCGGGTTAGTCATACTGCTCAGAGCTCCGTATGCATTCAGATAATCCGGTGGAATGGAATCCCCCTTCTCACAGCTCACCCTAGCCGTTTTATTCGCATGCACCAGGGTTGACACTTGTCACCCATAGAACTGCATGCGTTCCACCAGAACACGTTCCTCCCACCACTTGGGAATTCACGTGTCCTTCCAAAAGGACTTAGGATAAAAACATATGATGCACATATCTTTTGGAATAATATTAAAATATTATT
>JASDQU010019894.1:460-22453 GCA_032191745.1 Picea mariana
GAATGACTATTAGGTCTTGATATTGATATTGTATTTTTTTTTTAAATACCTACACAAAGGTGGCAATTGTGACGTGTTTCACTCTCTTCTCGTCGCTATTGCCACATCCAAGACGTCTCTCTTTCCACCTCCAAGATTGTCGCTCCCATAGCAACCACGTCGGAGGTAGTAACTCCTGGCCGTCGCTGTTGCCACCTGATGGACGTCGTTCTTGTGACGTCCAAGAGTGTCGCTCCCATAGCAACCACGTCGGAGCTAATTCCTCATTCCGTCGGTCTTGCCACCTTCAGAACATCTCTCTTTCCACCTTCAGAACGTCTCTCTTGCCACCTTTGAAATGTCTCTTTTGCCACCTTTGAAATGTCTCTCTTGCCACATATGAAACATCTCACTTTCCACATTTGAAATGTCGGTCTTGCCACCTTTGAAATTTCGGTCTTGCCACATCTGAAGCATCTCTCTTTCCATGTATGAAACGTCTCACTTGCCATGTTTGCAATGTCTCACTTGCCACGTTTGAAACGTCGGTCTTGCCATGTTTGCAACATCTCTCTTGCCATGTTTGTAACGTCTCTCTTGCCACGTTTGAAACATCGGTCTTGCCACGTTTGCAACATCTCTCTTGCCATGCTTGAAACGTCGATCTTGCCACATTTGCAACGTCTCTCTTGCCACGTTTGAAACGTCAGTCTTGCCACGTTTGCAATGTCTCTCTTGCCACGTTTGAAATGTCGCAATATAGACGAAAACTAGGTCGTCAGAAAAACGACGTCATGTGAAACAACGTTTGAGGGGGTCCGAGGTTTGTCGGTCTTTTGACAATAGAAAGTGGCAATTGCGTCGAACGCGCCGTCGGAATTTGACCCAAATGCAGTAGTGTAACTAAACTTGCACTGGTGAGAGTTCAGTGAATTAATTATTCATTAATTCACAATCAGTGAACTCACATGCAATTGAAGATTCGCCATGGTTAACTACATGCATGTCAGATCCAGTGGAGACCCAGTTGAGATAACAGGTGAAAGGGACAGTTTGGCTATCAGTTGTGATTTGAGTGAAGTGCACTCATGCAATCACACATGCAATGGATATGCTCATGAGCATGTGCAAACTAGGAAATTCGAACTCATTGTGAGAATTCTAATTGCAGGGATTTGATATTATATCCCAAATCGATGGATCTAGGGCCATAATCTCCTTTCAGAGTACCTCCGTTGGAGCTCTTCCTCTCCTCTAAAATGAAAACTCTGATGGATGGACAAGATCTCTCTGCACCCCTGTTTATCATAAGGTTTAGAATGTGACAAACAAAGAGGAATGGTCAATGTTCTAGCTTAATAGGCAAACTAGTTTTTTAAATGTAACGAATGGAAAACAACAATGTGCAGGAAAGTGTTGGTCTACTAGACAACGTTCAATCACCATTGTTGATTTCTAAGGATGTTTAAGTCTTGAAAGGAACTTGAGCAGGGAAAATTCTTTTGCATTTTTTATACCAATTAAATGGAGCAACATAAATTGTTATCATAGACAATTAAATAAAGATTGAGAATGGAGTTGGTTTGTTTAATAAACATTCACAAAGAAAACAAGGTATGAGAAAGGACTAAGATTTATTCTATTCGATATTCACAACACACTACAAAATTTACAAAAGATAGTGTAAAGGTCAAAATAACATTTTGCAGAATGAAAGTAAATATCTACACATGCAAAGAAATTAACATGATATCTCATGATACTTCATTGAAAAATAATTAAAATGAACACATAATTGATTATTCAGTTTAAAACGCAAAACGTGGAATATGGCCATTTATGCCAAAACAATTCTTTGGAAAGTGCAAAACAATATGAAGTTGTGTTTTAAATAATGTTTGTAAAAAAGTATAAAAGTGAAAATAACATTTCATAGAATGGAAGTAAAGATCCACATATGCAAAGAACTTAACTGATGTTTCATTGAAAAACCATAAAGAGTGAAGACAAACTTGAAAATTCAATTTTAAACTGAAATCCTGGAAAATCACTAGCCATCTATGCCAAACAGTTCTTTGGAAAGATAAAAAAATATACAATTGTATTTTAAATAATTTCTGTTAAAAGTAAAGGTGTTTGTCCAAATTGACTAGGATTAGGGCTCCCATGGACCAATAAATAGAAAAAAGACATGGAATAAAGAAAGAAAGATAGTTAGAAACCAATGTTACGTCTTCAGAGGTCATAAAAAAAATAATTCTGAGCAATTACCAAGTCAACAAAAGAAAATGATAACAGAAGCAGATGCAAAGGATCCTTGATCACTTGACAAGAAGAAAATATTCTATTAGTCTGGTTTGTGTTTTTTTTCTATGTATGTGCCTTCAAATTTTTTTTTTCATTGGGATTCTATTGAAGTAACCATATTTGGTGGCTATTATGGGTTAACAATATGTTGCAATCCGTTCTTGACCTAGTCATCAATATAGTTCTTGATTGGTGGGATGGTGATTTCTTACTTATATTGAAGAACACAAATTTCCTCCTCTACTTCTTTGCATTCCACTTGCAATTGTTTGATGGCTGAAAAGTGCTCTCCATTGCAATTAACAAATGTAACAAGACACTATTTCAATTCTTCTTTAAAACTTCATGAGGTTGTCAAATTCATTAGCTAATGAAGTCTTCACTACTGCCAAGTGACTATCAAGATCCTCTTTAGTGATCATGGATGGATTTCTAAAAAGTTGTGGTCCCTGGATTTCTTTAATGACATCAAATGATTTTAAAATAGTATCACCTCTCCTTTCATTTATTCTTTTGCAAGTAAAAATTGTGTTGGCACAGGGGTAGACACAGGGTTCAACACTTCAACAATGCAGCAACAAAACCCTTACTACAAGCCCTTTCAGCAACACCTGTGAAGCAGATGAAGTCTCACTCGAGGTAGAGGTAGGGGTGGTTGCAGGACTCAAGTGTCTGCAACTTTAGCTGGGACATAGATTTGTGATTACAACACTCTAAAAAAGCACTTAGCAGTTAACATTCATCAATAATTCACCTTCTTTCACATCACAGGTCACAGCCCTAGTTATAAAACAACGAAGTATTCAACTAGATATAACACATCCAAGCACTTATCATATAGAAATAGATCAGAATTGGCATTCATTCACATTACTAAGCATGAAGATATCATATCAGATTCAACTAAACATACATTATTGTAGTAAGCATAAATCATACGAGCAATATAACAACCATAATGCACAAAGAAACCATAACACATGATATACATGGTTCACCTCGGTGTGGGGATACGTCCACCAAATCTTCTTCTCTTATATTATCTTCTGTCAAGCTTCTTACATGCACAGAGCCTCAAGATCCTACTTCGCATAGGACATGATATCTGCGTGCACCTCGCCAGATCCTCCTTCCCTGAGCTAGGCCACAGCATAGAGCCTTACACAGCCTATGCACAAAGCACTACAAACGACTTGCACTTATCTCTACAAGTTCTCAAGACAACATGCACGAAGCATCATAACCATTCACACTTAGCTCTCCTCAGATTCTTCTAGGTATAGCTCCTTACTTACATCGCCTAGATTCCTATTTATACATTACAAAATGGTCCTAAACATGGGTAAACCCATGGACCAACATCCCATACCAGTGATATTAAACCTAATCCAAAAACCTCCCTAAAAAGGGGCTGAGATCCCACGATCTCTGCTTCGACTTGCGCTCCACCTTCGACGAGCCTGTCGAAATCCCAAAATGGTCAACCCTGACCAAGGATCTCCAAAACTTGGTCAAGGGCCAACATGCCCCCAACACTCACCTGTGACACTTTCTGAGTCACTCTACTCTGGGTAACTCTTCCTGAAACGCCTAGAGATGCTTCGACCTGCTGCTTTGCCAGGGCCTCCTGCTTGATGAACTCCTGAATAACTGCCTTGGTGATAGGTCCTTCCAAGAACTTCTTGACTGTAGTGACTGCTTGTTCTAGTTCTGCTCCTCGTCCTTCAATCTCCTCAAAAAGTAGGCAAGTTGCATCTTGGACTGGCTAGAGCTTCTGAGTCACTTCCATGACTTTGCTCAGTATGGCATGGACCTATTGCCGAGCCATGCGCTGTTCTTGGGATCTTTTCATCCTCTCAACTACTGACAAGAGTTTCAACTACGCTTGAACTGTTGTTGTTTGTTGCTTTGCTTCCTGGATCTGTGAGTCAAGTGTCTTTAGTTCAGGGTCCTCTATAAGTCGCTCATAATTTTGCGCACTACGATTGCTTAGCTGTTTACATTCCATGACTAATGCTTTGATCCTCTCAACTGTGCTCTGGGTAGTTGCTTCTCTTTGGTTTCTCACTTCCTATGGAATTCTTGGCATTGTTTGTAGCTCCAGTTCTGCTACTCTCTTTTGAAGCTGCTGAATGGCTTCAACACGCTTCTTGACTTGATTTTCTACAGGGTCTTCTTCCATCTATTCTAACCCTGTCATAGAGTGAAGTGCTCTGTTGACTACTTCTTTAACTCTGACCTGATCCATGAGTAGAGTTTCTTTATCCTACTAGATTTGTGCTCTATCCTCTGTGAACTTCACTTGGAGGTCATCTTTTTCCTGTTGTGCAACCTGACGTTGCTCTATGAATTCCTCTTGTACTTTCTTCAAGGCCGCTATGGGATGTTCTTTTTCTTCCTGCATGAGACGAAGGTGAGCTTTGGTCGCATCAATTATTCTACGGAGTTGGGTAGGTTCATCTCCCAACTCTGTCTCTTCTCATGGCAGAGGTGCAGTGGACACTACACGACTGGAGTCAAGGGATTATTGTACCCATCTCAGTTTTACTTCAATCCTTTCATACATGGTTTCCTATTTTGCTTCATTGCGCTGTAAAATATCTTTCGAGGTATCTACGATAGAAATGATGATAAAATCTATGTCATGCATCGTGAGTACAATATGCATTTGTGGTTTATTGTCTTTGGAATTCTTTCACGATGTAGGTTTCATGGGGGAAACCTTTCTTTTGTTGGTTGCTTCAACCTCATTAATGGGATCCCTAGGCAGTGTTACTTCACCTTGCTTCTTCTTGGATTCTTCCCCATTGTTCTCTTCTTTGTCTACTTCATCACCACCTCCTCCTCCAGGCGAATTTGAAGCAGTCTCTTTTGATGCACTGTTCATCTCCTATACCTCTTCTTTCTTCTTCTTTCTTCTACTGCTGGGTGCATCATATTCTTCGTGAGTGACCACCAGACTTCAGATTAGGTCGGGGTCAGATAGTTCAACCTAGTCGACTGATATAAGGAACTCTGTGGGCCATTCCTTAGTGATTTATTCTATGTCCTCATCGGTGAGCTTGTAATATGACTAAATTTCTTCTTTACTTTCATTTGCAGTGATATAAATAAAATGCCTATCTGCGCCAAAATTCCATAATGTTCTGAACCTGTGAAGGGAGTTCAGTGTCATACGAGGGAAAGACTCAATATCCCTCTTCAACTGTAGGTAGTAGGTATGGAACACCGCGTTGGACTACCATTTTTTCCCCATGTCGCTCGAGTACCAGAGCGTGGTGAACTTCATGGCTAATGGTTTAGACAGTTCAATTTCTGGGAAGGTCGTACCTTCTGGCATCTCCTAAGAAATGAACACAATGAGGATCAATAGCCAATTAAAATGGAAATCATAGCCCTGATCCTAAGCTTCGCAACAATCTTGTTCTAATTGGATGAATAGGTAGCTCACCCAATTCATTTGTAATCCTTCCACGCATTTTTCCACGAGGTCAACGACAAACCTTGTGACCTGCTTGGGTCTGTTCTTCCAGACTAGCTTACCAACAATCAACTGGCAGGATAGGTGCACTGTGCCATTATGAATGGAGGCTACCTTATAGCCTCGATTCCCCTTTTCAACATCATTGTAGGTGTCTTTAATATTCTGTGCCAGGGCACAATATGCATCCTTCCATGGATAAAAGTATTGTGGGTTTGGTCCCTTCATGCTTAATCTAGTGATCCTATGGATCAACACCGGATTGATGGTGATGCGTCTATATAGCCATATATAACTGCCATGGAAGCATGAGAACAGGATTTTAATGCACACATTAACCTCATGATGCCTTCCAAAATGTGGTATCTTCGTCACATTCAGGATAGTGGATCTCGTGATGTATATATTCCATGGATGAGGGATGATCTTCGGCTTCTTCCCCTTCATCTTGGTCAAATACTTGTGAGGTGAAAGCATGCCATAGCTCTTTCGGTCTCCTAAGTTATAATCATTGATAATCAAGGTCGGAATCGTCTCCAACTGCTGTCTGACTACGTGTATTCCCTTCGGTAGGTACACAATGATGACTATGTAGTCAAAGTCCCTCGGGACACTATCATGACTCACCACACCATCTAGGGGTGGGATGTAGTCGGGTAGGATGGATGGGATTAGCTTCGCATTCACCAAGTCATCACGATGCTTGGTTCTTTTCTCGATCGTAGCTCAGGATTGTCTAGATCCACAAGTAGTCGACGGGGAGGCTTACACTCCTCGCATCGATGCGGCTTGAACTCCTATGGGAATCACCTTCTCATCCATAAGTTCTATTAGAATTTCTTCGATGAACTTTTCTACTGCACTAATGTCATCCGACATGCATGCTCGATATCAGGTCTCTCAGGTTGGTGATCAAACACTCACTATAATAGAATGGGTGGTGAATTCTCAAAAAACACAGCGTGGTAGTAGTCATTTCTCTGTGGGCTCAAATAATCACTATTTCCAAAAGTGTTCTCGGTGCAATGTTCGACAGGGTAAATAGGAAACATCGGAACAATTTCTTTCAATGGGCCACAAATCTTTATTCAATGCAATTCCATCCGTTATGGCATGGTCCAAATGGTCCAATGGAAAACTTTTGGGCCATAACTTCTTTCCTAACCGTTCAGGAGCATCAATCGAACAGTTATAATGCTTCCAACAGTCATATTTATTCATCATGGTGAAATTCCAATCTGTGTTGTACTGATATTCTGGTGAAGTTCCAGTTCTGGAAACCTTCCTTCTGCGAAGTTCTTTCTAGAGCTTTTGCAATTTTTCTAACCTGGCTTTCTTCTTGCCGAGCTTTCTAGCCTTCTTTCCTTTAATCTGTGTTACTGGGTTCCTCTTCCCATTCCAATTCTTATCTTCTCTTCACATATTAACTTCACCCTGTTGATGATCTTTCATAGGGTTCGAGTGTAATACTTCTTCTCTTTCTGGGGTAGGTGCCCTACTCTCCTGTATGGATAGGTTCTTCAAGTCCGTATGTGTTCTGTTAGCTTCGACATCCAAGTCTCTGATCCTTAGTAGCGTCGACTTGTTTTCCTGTTCTTCTATCAAGTGCGCTATTCTCCTAGTCATGAAATCCTTTAACTCTTGCCTTTTCTCTTCTAGAGTGTCCTCTTCTTGTTTTCTTCGGATCTGATCTTTCTCAATATAGGTCTTTCCTAAAAAAATAGAAAATAGGGCACTGTTATCAATAAACTTAACTACCTCAAATTATTCCTCTATTGAAGTGCCATGGGAACTCATATATGTCTGGGTAAGTCTTCCACACAGGGTTATCATCTTTCCTCTAAATAATCCTATTCCTCCTAATGAAGGGACCATAGCAGGCTTTCCCAAAATTTCCCATGTTTTTTCTATCATAATATTCACCTGTGTTTTCTCATCCAGAACACAGTCTATGTCAAAGTCTCCTATTTTTATTTCTATGCATTCTTTCTCTTTTAAGATCTCTAATAGATTCATGTCTCTGTGATCATTGAGGGTTTCTTTAATCTGCAATAATAGAGTCTCTGATTCTTTCTGGGATTCTGCCATAATCTTAGTCTCTTGGCTTTCCTCATGGTTTTCTTGTCCCATATTTTCAACTTTAGCAATCATTCTAGGGCAATCCAAAACTTCATGGTCCATAGCTTTACAATAAAGACAACTAGGTCTTCTACCAGTGCATTCCTTAGCAATATGTCTCGACCTTCTGCAACTGTAACAAAGGGTTAATCCTCTCTTTCTCTTAAATGATCCCCAACCTTTCCTGTACTACGCACTGGGGTCACAGTAACTAACCTGGAAAAAATTCTTTCTAGGATCCTGCATCCATTTGTTAGTCCAAACATTCTTTCTATGCATAGGAATAACATAGCTTTCGCTATTTATATCAGATCTACTCATATCAAATCTTGTTTCTTCTAACTGTGCCCTAATTTTCAGGCTAGGACAAAATTTATCAAACATACCTAGATCCATACTTTCAAAACAAAAATTTTCACTTATCTTACCTTTCTCAGAGCACAAAGCTTTCAGATCTTACCTCTTTTGACAAAATTTTTCACTGATCTTACCTCTTTTATTCATATTTGATTCCTTTCTTAGCATAGAGCTTCACAAGTCAAGTAGAATACTACGCACTAAAGCAATAGATCTACACACAAAGCTTTCTCTTTTCTTCAATTCCCAACAATCACAGTTTCAGGTCTCGACAATGAAACCATTTGTTGGCATAGGGGTAGACCCGAGGTTCAACGCTTCAAAAATGCACCAAAAAAACCATAACTATCAGCCCTTTCGGCAACACCTGCAAAGGAGATGAAGTCTCACCCGAGGTAGAGGAAAGGGTGGTTGTAGGACTCAAGTGTCTGCAACTTTAGCTGGGACACAGATCTGTGATTACAACACTCTAACAAAGCACTTAGCAGTTAACATTCATTAGTAATTCACCTTCTTTCACATCATAGGTCACAACCCTATTTATAGAACAACACAGTATTCAACTAGATCTAACACATCCAAGCACTTAGCATACATAAATAGATCAGATTTGACATTCATTCACATTACTAAGCACTAAGCTATCATATCAAATTCATCTAACCATACATTATCGTACTAAGCATAAATCATATGAGTAGTATAACAACCATAAAGCACAAAGAAACCATAACACAAGATATACGTGGTTCACCCCAGTGTGGGGCTACATCCACCAACTCTTCTCTTCTATTATCTTTTGTCAATATTCTTACATGCACATAGCCTCAAGATCCTACTCCGCATAGGACAAGAGATCTGCATGCACCTCGCCAGATCCTCCTTCCCCGAGCTAGGTCACAACACAGCGCCTTACACAGTCTATGCACAAATCACTATAGACGACTTGCACTTAGCTCTACAATTTCTCAACACAACATGCACGAAGCATCATAACCATTCACACTTAGCTCTCCTCAGATTCTTCTAGGTCTAGCTCCTTACTTACATCGCCTAGATTCCTATTTATACATTACAAAATGGGCCTAAACATGGGTAAACCCATGGGACAACATCCCATACCCGTTACATAAACCCTAATCCTAAAAATGCCCTAGAAAGGGGTCGAGATCCCGCAATCTCCGCTTCAACTTGTGCTCCACCTTCGACCATCCTGTCGAATTCCGAAAATGGTCAACCCTGACCAAGGATCTCTAAAACTTGGTCAAGGGCCAACAAATTGTATCTCACAACATTTTTACTCATTGTTCTCAACCTACCTTTATTTGCTTCATTTTACTTCTTGAGGACAATCCTTGTCGATTTCTTCGATGGTCACTGATACTAGTGAGTCATCCAATGAAATTTTTTAGCTTGTTGTTTTAGTAGGCTTCATCATGTTTCAAGTCTCTTTGCAAATATCTAGTAAAACTTGATATCTTTTGTGAAAAATCATGTAGACTGGTGCTAACCTCCCACACTTGTATGATTATATCGAGTCTTGTGTTAATGTTATCAACAACATAGAGTCTCACTCCATTCAATAATTGAATGGATTTCTTGATTGGATTTGAGGTTCCTGGAGTACTTTGAGGAGTTTGTTCTGATGAAAGTATGGCCAGTGGCTATGAAAAGAATTGTAACACACCCAATCCCCTAAGTACCTTTTTAAGGGATGGGGTATTGAATTTTCACTTTTCCTCAATCACATCAAAACCTCCTCTCAAGGAGACCATCACCTTCTTCTCATCAAGATCTTTTCAACGATTGTCACAACACTCAAAACCGAGCTTTGTATAAGAAGTTATGGCTTCTTAAAATTTTAAGCCTTCTTTCCTTATAATTCCACGTGGCACCCACATGGCTCCATATCATCCTCTAACATAGATGTGGATTCTAGCATGGTAGTTACCACCTGGCCCATTGAGTCCCCATTCTTCCAGAATTCCTAATTCGACGACCCAAATTCACTTGGGGTCTTTTCCCTCTAAATGAGAGGACATAAGGTTACTTCTCCCACTCCAATGTCCTTTCTACGACAAACATTACCTTCAGATCCCATGGCTCTCAGGTATAATCGATCAAGGACCATGATCATTTCAACACATTTAATGTGCATGACGATTAATTCCCATTCCTTCTTCACCTTTTCTTACCCTACCAGGCAGGGCCTATGATAGATAGACAACTGCTAGTACATTGTTCCCTCTCACTAATCAATGAACCATATCCTACTTCAGAGCTCCTCCATTTGAGTGCATTTATTTTGGTAATTCAAACTCTTATGACAGACCCACTCTGATGGATGATAGAGATTGTTACTCCTTCCCATATAAACGATTGAGATCTTACGGTGCCATCCCAAGGTATTTTCCTACATTTAGGACCACACTCTACCCTTTAACGAATCCCTTATTGACATGTGTCACTTGTACCACCTGACATGTGGAACCCATTTTCCTATGGATCCATGTCCAATTCGGTCAATTCCACATGACACATGGCACCACCGTCGAGCGACACTTAGCCCACCCTTGTGATGACATGTGGTCCATCTATCGAGAGATACATCACCAATGGGCACCGTATATCATATCTTTCATCGTGTAGTATGAACTTCAAGACTCTAGTCCTGAGGATTATGAGAATATTAGCTAAAATAATCTTGTGATTGTGGGATCGCTAATTAATTTTACCACAAGGTTATGACCCCCTTCTCTTAAAAAGATATCTACGATTGAGAACCCTTGCAAGAGGATTTGATGACTACCATTGTTTTTTCCACAACCTTTGATGTTGTTTAGATCTAGAGATTGGAAGGTTGATATTATATCCGAAATTGATGGATTGAGGGTCCGGATCTCCTTTCAGAGTACCTCTGTCAGAGCTCTTCCGCTCCTCATAATTCCACTACTCTAAAATGATAGCTCTGATGGATGGACAAGATCTATCTGCACCCCTGTTTATCATAAGGTTTAGATTGTGAAACTTTTCCTTTTCATATTGGATGGGTGATGTCATTTACATTAGTGTGACATCACCTTTCTCCTATCCTCATCCTAAAGGAGCACCAAAATATATGATTAGGATTACTTCTGACTGAGTCCAATGGACGATCAAGATTTATTCTCATAGTCTTTCATTTAGAGTATCATAATCCTGGTGGAACAAATTATCCTGATTGTTCCACTATGATGGACAATCAAGATCACTCCGAATTCTTCCCCAGGAGATCAACGACTTCAATTAATTCAATGTCTCACCCCGGTCTAACAGTGGAATACTCCAATGTATCTTCTATGATCAACTATTGATATCTTTCAATCCATTAGATATAACATACAAGGTTAAAACAAATATCTAAGGCATTATTCACCCAAGGGGCCCATGCTCGACCCACCGACCAATTACTTGTCTCCAATCATAGGATGAAACTTATCAATATTTAGACATGTTGGAATTCTAGGTCAGCATGAAATTGCATATTGGAGTCACTCCTCTTAGTCTTGCTTAAACGATACCCATGAAAATCTACCATGGAGGTCATCCCTAGGATGTCCACCAATAATTGACCTAGATTGACCCTCAAACTCTTCCATCAGGGTGTCTCCACTTCGACATCCAAGGTTACTCTGACCAGGGAATTCTGATAACACTCCCCTTAGGATGTATGACCATGCGATCGGATCACCATGCCAAATCCAATGACCATGATGGCACTGGGTTTTGTACGCCATCGATATCTGAACGCATCCACCATGACGAATATAATGGTTCACATCTTCCACAACTATCCTCTGATGGATCAATGCTCCTCGTTGATTCAGGGTATACCCTCTACATACGTCATATCCTATTCTGATGGAGGGTCAATATCTCTCCACATCGCCTGATTGATGGTCAATACTCCATCTCACCCTAGAAAAAATGGAGGGACCAGATCTAATTTTTGTGAGAGATCAACAATCACAATCTTCCGGGAAAAGCAAGAGCCTTTATGCAGGCTTGATAGTCCGTTCCATAACTTAGTAAATTTTGTGGGGTTTCACTGAGTCTTTTCAAGACTTGGCGAGTTTCATAAATCCTTTCTCAGGTCCAAGGAACCCTTGTTCCTTCTTGGGATACCTTTGATTAATTTCATTTCAAAAAATACATATGTCACAAGAAAACCAAATGCTGTGACACTTGAGTGCCTCTCTCTATATGTGTGTGTATGTATAGGTATAACTATAATTGTGTGCATGATTATAAAGGTTACAGTTTCATTCCTTTAACTAGAGCCAATACAAGGTTCAAGCATTCACATGCACAAAAATGCCCTTAACCATATTATTTCTCAATTTCTAGAATGCACAACATACAAGAGATCCACCAATCTAATTGTCAATCATGCATTCACATCCTTGATACAATTACTTACATTTAGTCATAAATTACATTCAATGCATAGATTTAAAAAATACTTATCGGTTATAGGTCATAACCAACCAATTGACTATGGGTGTTCACCTTTCCACCCAACAATAGGCTCATATTCATTAAATCTTATCACTGTGGCCACCACTATGAAAAACCATGATACCATAGGGAGTCTCTCTCAATTTCTCAACAATTTGTGAAGGGCACTCTCCTTCACACCACTATTGGTAGAGGTTTCCCCCAAAGCCACCTAGCTTAGGCCTCAACGAGGTTTGTCAGATACCTTCCCAGTATCAATCTTTCAATCTTCTCATCTTAGGTCGGGCTTTGTTTTTGGACTCTCCACCCAAATTATAGAGCTTAATTTATTTTCATTTACTGTGTTTTTACATAGTCATTCCCCCTGCCTCTGGGATCCAAACTTCATAGAGTTATCTTCCTTAGTGTCTCTCCCTCCTCCTTAATTTTCTATGTCTTCTCCTTCTTCCTCGTGTGTCCCCTGCACACAATCCCCTTGGGAAAGTTCTCAACCTGTCCTTTATTTTCTTCTTTCAGAAGGAACCCGCAGGTCAATATGGCTATAGACTTGGTACTATGTTGTATCTTTGGCTTGCAGTATCTACTTTCCTAGCTAGATTTCCCATACATGCACTCATTGAGCGTGGTTGGTTTCTCAACTAACATTCCTCCCTCATTAACTTATTTTACTTTATATCATGGCTAAGGGAAGATTTTGAATATTTATAAAATAATACATCAACAAAGTGGATTGGTATTTTAGCCCAATAAACATTCTCTCATTCCTCCAATGGTATCATGGAAAATAATTTTTAGGCTTCACCCAGATAGCCAGTTGTTGGAAGTTACAATTAAACAATAACATAGTTACAATATTTTCTTGCCATTGCATGGAAACCACTAATTATGATTAATTACAAGATGGGTGAAACATGGGTGTTACAATACCCTCACCCTTCAAAGGAACATTGTCCCCAATGTTATTTCTTCTCAGCAACACCTGCCATGCCTCTATCCTTCAACTATTTCAACATCATATTCCTTTTTCTTGATAGTTTGGTCCTATCCCAAACCTTGGCATTTCAGATCATGCCTATAGAAATTTCAATAGAAAGAATATTAATTACAATTTCATGCAAACATTTTATTGTTGTTCAAACTCAAGAGGAAATATTCACAAATCATCACAATAATAATCTATACAGTTCATGGATCTACATCCATGTGGATGTCTTATTAACTTGACTCACTATTTTCCTTGACATACACATTGTGTGCATGATAAAAATCAACAAACTAAAAAAACTATCAAAGTCTCCCCTTCCTTGCGGTCTTTCACCCTCCAAGCCTGGGCTCAAGCATCCCCTTCTTTGCTAGATAGTCCCTCAGGTCATCCATGTTACCTTGCCAGGGATTTCTCTCACAAGAATAATTTCCGAGACTTCCTCGAGTCTTAGAGTCGAGACGTCCCTTCAAATTACTCTTGCCGAGGCATACCTATGGCCCATGTTTTCTCAACACGATATTATTTGGGGATCATGTCTTATCACAGGGTTCTCATGTGACTACAATAGCCCTCTGTCTATGCTTTCCATCTTTGACATCCATTATCTGTCTTCCCTAGACAAATATTTCATCTCACATGTATCACATTCATACATAAACTTGTGAGATATGACATCAATTTCAATCAAATTTCTTTCAAATCTATCACCCCCAGATTTCAAATTTCACATTTAGTTTTCATATCCGTCCCACAGAGGGAATAGATTCACAACTATGATATTTCCCTCTCATAACAGTTTTGGTTCAATATGTATTGGTCTTCCCTTTGATCTTACATTACTTCCATATCCAAGACCCTTCTTTCTACAAATTCAACTTCAATCAACCAAAAAAATTGTTAATTTCCATGCTCATATATTTTCATTGTACCTTTACAATGGCATCCCAAGCAATCTCTTAACTCGCACATATCGAAAATCAAACCACTCTTATCTATTCAATGTCATTAATCAAAATGAAATATCATTCCTTACACATGCATGTTTTCAACATACCAAACATTTCTGAATGCAACTAATCCTTAAAATAATTTNCTCTCACGCAATGAATCATTGCATTGGTTTTACATTATTACTTTTCATGTTAGGCACTCTTTCCATGGTGTGTTGGAACTCATCCAACCTCTCACCATATGGATTATCTATCCATATTCATTATTATAGCATGATTGTGTTTCCTTCTTGAACTCATCATGAACTCAAATCAACATACATTTTATGAAATTAAAATTTCACATAAATGCATCTAAGCATTCCTTTTTTATGGGTAACTAGGGTGCCAATCCCCATGGCCACCCAATTTTCATTTTAACTATTCTATAACTATGGTGAAATAATGGAAGATCTTTCTTCCATAACGTACAATATTATTCATGCCTATTCATGCAATTTCTCAATGCATTCAATTAAGGTGCTTTGTATGAGCACTTTTGTTCCCAATCATTCCCAATCGGTCAATGCAATCATGACACCTTTGTTATTGAATTTTCTTGCAAGGATATTAACCATCCTTGGCTTCCATAGGTTCATACCTCCATCATTTAGGCTATCTTTTTCCCTGAATCATACCCTGCTTGGGTATCAAAGGAATACATCAATCACTCAAAATCATTTACATGTTATTAAAATAATAAAATATTTCATAAAGGATTCTTACCCAATCCCTTTCAAATCTTATGCCACACATGCATGAACACTTTATACGTTTTTTGGCTGCCAACACCCTCTCTGATATTACCTCTTTAGTGGTTCTTCATGGGAACTCTCAAAGTCCCTTCATCAATCTTTCAACAACAACCTCTTACAATTGTCCTCTTCCTGAGGTTGTCCATCATTAGTAGTTGTTTCCCCCAACAACTCAAATATTTTTCTACACATGACATACATCATCACATTCATAGTTACGTTAGTTGTCATGTTAAATAAAATGCAGGTACCATAGAATTTAAATCAATACACATTTTCAGATATGTTCTAGCATATCTAAATGCACTCCATGAAACTATCCTCAATGTTTTCATGAGGGTAAACAAAATCAAATTTCCAGTTGTTCCTACGGTCATACAACCATCATCATTTATCATTCCAAAAATATCCACATACTACAACATATCGATCTCTCATCCTACAAAAACATAATAATAATTAGGAAAAGAAGTTAAGGGACTCTTCCCTTTTCCAACTCCTCCTACACATCCTGGAACTTTCAATCCACATGAGTTATTTTCCAAGCCCTCATTGCCCTTACACAATATGTCTTCATCCACGATCATTACTTAACATGTTTATTAAGTTGTCTATCATTTAATCACTGTATTTATTTCCACAACTTTTCTTTTAAAGTATACAATCTGTCTCAAAATTTCAGAACTTGAAACTGAGAAAAGTTCCCTCCTTTTCTCCTTCTTTTCTTATGCAATCTATCCCTCTTGGGATTTTCCTACTTTCTTCCTTGAGCAGTCTCAGTCAAGTTTACCTTGACCTCCCTTGGATATAACAACATGCTAGAACAACAAGATTTTGTTCACAATGAATTATGAGGCTATGCATTCCGCAAATTACCATTCAGACATCATAATGGTCAACCATTCTATTCATTTGTTAGTATTTTATTCATACATTTTTGTTTTAGAATGTAATCTAGGATTCTTATGTAGATAGGATTGCAACCTATTGCCTAATTTTGCAGCAGTCATTAACATTATAACTTTGTTTTCCTGACAATTTCTTTACACATATCCTCCACCATGAATTCCTTTATCATGCAACTCTCTTGTTGCATATCTATCACTATCCGAAATGACTTCAATCCTGAGTCATTTTGGCCTCATCATTTTAGAAGTTTACCCAGAATTTTCATAAGGGATATAAGAATGGACTTTTATTATGCATTTGGATTATATATTTAAACCAATACCTCTATTTTATTATCTTGAATTCACATTTGTTCTTTCATGTAGTTCACCACATGCACTCGCATGATGTGTGTGTATCGTAGGCACACTCACAATTTCACATACACATATAAAATTATTTCACTCATTATTTCTTCACAATCATCTATCTACATGCAGTTCTTCCAGGGCATATTCATTTTTCCTTCTTGTCATAACAACAGAGAAATCCTACTCATTTATTCTTTCAACAATTTACACTATATTTTCTTGAGTAAAGGAACACATCCTCCTCAAGCTATTATTCCATCAAGACAATTCAGACCCTTCCAACTTAGGGTCAACCATGCATCCATGGAGCTACTTAGATATGGAAAGTACAAATCTTTCCTCACATCTCACTTATTCATTCATTCATATCATACTTTTAAGCATGTATGTATATATTTTCATATATGTATGTGCACCACTTGCACCTTTTTACCTCATTCATTCACATTTATTTTAACATCATTTAGTCACCAATTAAAATCATAATTATGCTACCTCTTTACAAGATAACAACCCAAAAAAGGTCACTCTTGCTCATTGCTCTTTTATCATTTCATCTTAGCTCCTTCCGAGGAATTCCATACTTCCTCAATTATTATTTAAAAAAAATACTCAGACCCTCCATCATGGGGTCAACCATGCATCCATGACATTATTTAGTGTAGTAAAGAACACTCCTTGCCTTGCTTCCCTCTTACTTAGGCACTCATATCATGCTTTCAAGCATATAAGTATATCTATGTATGTATTATGCATGTGCATTTCTTGCACAATTTTATATTGTTCTTTCATGTTTTTCCGAATCTTACAGTCATTCATATGATAAGTCCTATAGGGACACTCATAATTATGTTTCCCTCTTTTCATGACAACAAACAACAAGAAACCAATCTTTCCCAACTACTATCAATGCATCCCACAAATCCGAAAATAGAAACAGGTAATTACAACATCACCCAAGGTATTGAGATAACAATTCCGATTTTCTCTTCCTGCCTCTAACCATTCTTGGTCGACAGACCCCTGCAAAGGAAATCTTTTCCTAAATTCCCTCTTACTATTCTCTTACCATTCCCCACCATAGTCACATGACTACCATTCACCTTTGGGTTTCAATTCGACTCATTAGTTGCCAAGGAATGCTTCAACACTTCCTTTATTAGACCTCATATAAGTCTTTCCTTCAACATTGCAGCCTTATATTCATAAGGAAATAAAAATAATTTATCATAATTTTTTTACTTATGATGCTATAATCAAATCATTACTAGCCATATGATCTATAACCATACCACATTTTATATCTACTCGTAGACTATAATAAGCCTATTTGTATGTTACCTATATATTCAATCTTTACCATATGCATTCCATCATGTCTGTGTGCACTACACATTTTATTCATGCCCTCGGTGCATATGTATTTCAACTATATTTATTTGCATTCATATGCATAGACAAGCCCTTAGGTTGATAGGCTCATATATTTTCTTTAATGCAACCATGAGCTCATAAACTTGCTCATATTCCCATATAGCTTTACCTCTTTTATGAGGACTATCATTAGTTCAAAGAAATCCTTTTTATTTGCTTAACTGGGTTATTTCAACAACAAGTTTCATTCATTACAGGTCAAATAAAATGACCTTACACATCTTCCATATATATAGGGTTTAATATTTTATTAAAGTAGTAATTATTGTTGCTAAGTATTCTATCAATCCATACCAAATTCCTTTAAGCACAAGGAAAATTTCCATAAGGGTATTAACCCTTATATAATCAGGCATTTTAATTGCAAGAGAGTCTTCCTACCCTAGCAGGTAGACAATATTATAATTACCCTAGTTTTTTTTATTATCCTAATCTGGACTTATTTCTTTGGCAGAGATAACTGCTTCTACCAGTGTGTCGCCATTGTTGGCATCCATATTAATCTCTATTTTTACAAGCTGCCTACACATGGTTTTTAAATTCTCATTACTCGTCGCAACCTTTCTCATTAAACGCCACCATTATCCGTCTCTTTCTGCGTGCCTTCTTTTTGATTTCATTTTCACAACTGCAAGCGTGAAAACTCACAGCTGGAACTCATGTTTGATTTCATCAAAAGGTTAATGTTCATATGGTTTATCATTTATTTGTCTTATTTTATCATGAACATGCTTGTTTCCATGGTTATCACCCCTTGGTCTTGAACACACCTTGGTTACATATGTATTAAACCACCACCCATTTGGCATTTGACTATTGTTAATATGAAAACTTTGATTCAATTATTTGACATTTTGATCAAATCGAGGATACGCATATGTTGGTTTTAAACTGTTATGATTTTTATGTGTACTATTACACCGAGGTGTCATTCCAAATACAGCCTAGTATGATGTTTTTGCATGGCCTCGATCTATACGATTTTCCTCACACGCATAGCATTAATGCTCCTTCCTAAAATTTCAAGCTACCTGTGCATTGTGTTGGGGAAGCTTGGGGCAATGGCTCTATTTCTGTCCTGTCAAACCCTATCACCGAATCCCCTGTTGATTTCTTGTTGTTAGCTATGGCTCCTGTAGTGAGAATTGAACCCAACAGTGTCTAGACTTTGTTATTTTTTGATAATGCTCGAGAAGACTTAGAGAGGAATGGTTGGCGGGTCTATGCTGAGAAGTTTGAGGGTTTTAATTTAGCAGTTGCTGAATAATTCATGCTAATGTTTGATGGTTGCAGAGCTAAAATTGGAGATGTCTAGCTTGAGTTAAACGGAGATTTCATTAGCTCAGCCACCATTCTGCCAGCCGTGGGACAAAAGTGGTTCAAAAACTCAAAGGTTGATGAGGTTCCCTGGTCACTGTTGTTTACCTCAAGGAAGATTACCAACTGTGACAAAGGTATGCTCGTTACAACTCTAAAACCTAGATGGCATGATCTGTTAGCTATTGTCAAGTAGTTCATTACCTGTGAGGGTAGATATGGTTTGGTTTTCTTATATCACTTGCGGTTGCTCATGAGTTTTATCAACTTTCCCCTAAACATGCCCTATTTTCTTCTTTGAAGTTTATACAAAATGGCAAAGTGTTTTAAAAGGCAGAAATATGATTCTAGCCTATTCCACCACTGTTTGATTAAAATTATTATGGTTCATCAGTTGAAGTTAAATGGTGATTGTTGGGACACCTTCCCGTTAAGGAATGGTTTTGCTAGCACTGAAATAGGACAGGTTGACAAGTCTGTCATTATAGAAACCCTCGTCGAGCCTGCCGTCCCTCCTCCTTTGCTCTTTCCCTCTGTGGAATCCTCAACCTATATGGACACTACCCAACCCGACACTCTACCTGATTCATATCCCAAAGGTGGTGGTAAGTCTGTTAAAAAATCTGCAAAGAAAAAGTGTAAAGGTAATAGTGATATCAATTACAAGGGTAAAAGGGACGCATGTTGGCTTTCACGATGTGCCTGAAATAAACCTAAGCCCTGTGAAGACCAAAACCCAATTGTGTTAAGCGAGGATTCCGATTCAGAAATTGAACGGTTTCTAACTGAATAATATCCATATTCGTATGGACTTTTCTCTGGTAAACCCTATGATTATGTGACGAACCTTCCACCGTGTCTTAAAGACAAACCCGAATTCCTTGGAATCAAACTCAATAGAGAACCTACAAGTCAAATGGAAAATTCCCCAACTGCTAATACACAGTCGATTCAGTCGCAATGCAACGAATGTCAGTCATGGCTCGATAGGTATTACAGAGACATGCCTTTACTTCAATCTCGGATCAAGTCCTTGGAGGACCAGGTGAATTTGCTAATGAAGGAGAATGACAGACTTCAAAACGTAGCTCAAACCAATGATAAAATACAAAAAACCACAGGGTCTGTTGTTTTTAAGAACGTGGAAGCAGCGATTTCCATTGTGAATTAGAAAATTTCTTGATTAAGACGAATCCCTTAATCTAAGGTATGGTGTTTGAGAATAAATTTAGGATGATTTTGTCTTTGTTTTTAATTAGAGTACATGATTTGTTTGCACAGATTATATCTGGTCTGTTTTGATTGAATCAATAAAACATGATTCTAACTATAATTATAACTAGCTACAAAATCGTGAGATTCTGTAGCTAGTTACTAAAATTCGAATTCTCTGTTTTTACAACTAAAATGCAATCTGAAATCGTTTATTTGTGTGGGTTTACAGGTACATATGATTTCTAAAAGAAGATTTGAATCGCTGGTGGCATCTCTTAGCATGCTATTTCTTTATGTGTTCTTAGAATAGGCTATTAGTTTTGATAACAATGAGAATCTGGGAGGTTGCATCCCCCACAATTTTTGGAACAAATTTGATGATATCCATAGGAAACGTTTTGATCTTGTGGCCTATAAAAATGTATTGTTTTGTAAACTAAGAATCATCGTTGTCTGGGAGCAGAAAATTTGGATTTATGATTGACACACTTGAATGGAAGTTGATGTTGGTACAACTTTAGCTTCGATATATCATATTTTTGTTCAACTTTTGCTCATTTTGATTTGTAATCAAATTGTGACTACTTTAGATATCATGGTTTATTACAGGTTGATGTGATGGGATTTATATGATGTCCATGTTTTATGTCTCTCATATTATATACAACAATTTTCCTATTCAAATTTGATGATTAGAAGGTTAATCTTCTTTATTCAATGAGCAGTTGTATGCAAATTTTTACAGATAGATTTATCTTAATGTGATCATTTGTCAAATTATAGAATTGTTGTTACTACTTCTCTCATGTTTTGTTATTAGCATTCGATCATTACTGCTTCACGTTTATGAGAAGAATTTGGAAAATCTGGTGCGGGTTGGCCTCATCAAACAACAAAATTAGATGCTATACACAGGACAAATAGGAGATGCGATTACAAGTTAGTTCGCTTGTTTTATTTTATTAGTTAAATTAATATAGGAATTTCCTGTAGTCTAAATACATTGTATTGTTTGTTATCTTTATTTTTCAATTAGACAGTTGCTATTTCGTTTCTTGTTCATAAACATTATAAAAATAAATCAAAAAGACTGAGTGATAGTTTGCTGTCACTAAATAAATCAATTCATATTTGATTTTCGTAGATTTCGATCAAAATTTGCATTCTGTAAATGTTATACATATATCAGAGATATAATCATATTGTACATATAATAAGTAAAGCTATTTTATAAATATTAAGTAGTGAAATTTAAGTGTATTGTAGATTTGTATATAGTTTTCAGCTAGTGTTTTTCTTT
>JASDQU010019896.1:4517-15825 GCA_032191745.1 Picea mariana
TCTCTTAGCTAGGAGGCATTCTCCATCAGGCTAATTCTCACACGGAAGTACTTGAACTTGGTCTTGGCTGTAGTCATCAACACTCCCTCTCAACTAGAGAGGTATTCTTCACCAAGTCAGTTTGGTGAAGATGTATGCAATCTGCTCATGTGTAGGAAGGTACTGCACGTGTACTGCTTTCCTTTGCATCATGTCTCTGATATAATGATATTTTATCTCAACGTGTTTCGAACACAGGGTTTTCAAAGAGCTTCACACAACTCTGGTTATAATAATAGAATCCATCTCATGATCAAATAAATTTGTCAAAGGCTTGCGAAGCCACACTGCTTCGCGGACTGCCACACTCAATGCTATATACTCTGCTTCTGCGGTACTCAAGGCCATAGAGCTTTGTTTCTTGCTGCACTAGGAAACCATGGCAAACTCCAAGGTAAAACAACAACCGAATGTGCTCTTTGGCCCACTATACTCTTTACTCAATCTGTATCGGCATATCCCTGCAAACTCAAGTTCACACCGGAGGCATCTCTCAGGCCATATCCAACTGTGCCTCGTATATATCTCAATACATGATTTATTGCTATCCAGTGAGTTTGTCTGGGCTGATTCATGGATTGACTAAGCACATTTGCTGCATAGCATATATCAGGTTTGGTGTTAACCAGGTACATCAATGATCCAATCAGCTATCGGTACACATGTGGATCAATCTCGTATGAATCATCATCATTTATTTTTCGTCAAATCCATCACCATTGCTGTAGACATGGATTTGCATCCTGTCATACTGAACTTCTTTAATATCCCCACTGTATATTTTCCTTGACTTAGGAAAAGTCTCATTGGTCCTCTGTCATACTTCTTGTCCCAAGAAGTAGTGCATCATACCCAGATCCTTCATCTCGAAATCAAAAGTTAAGGCTTGCTTGTATCCAACAACACGACTTCCTGAATAAGTCATCAAAATCAGGCTCTCGTCACCATAATGTAATAGTATGGTTTTGGATCGACAACCCTCTTGCTGAAACCCAAACTTATCAAGAATCCATCTATCTGATGTAGTTTCCAACTCTTGGATGGTAGTACAGATGGAAGTGCATCGGGCTACTAGATCAATATGTCTCATCATAGTTTACTCCCTCTGCTTGTAAGAATCCTCTGACTACAAGTCTCGTTTTGCATTTCTCAACACTTCCATCAGCTGCATGTCTTTCTGCCTCTTGCAGAGTTTGGCAAGCCCAGATAGGCCTTTTATGGCCTACTGCAAAGTCTTTGGGAATATCAATTGGAACAACTGGATCAACTAGGATCAATAACTGTCTCCCTCTGAACTGCTGAAGGGGAGAAGGTATTTTTCTTTTCCTTCTTCTCAAATAGTTTTGACTCCCTCTAAGTCAAGTGACTCTCTGAAGTCTTGAAGGAAAAACACATTCCTTTGTTGTTAACCTGCCTGGAACAAGGAAACAAACTAAAGGGAACAAGACCAGAATATCTCCTAGAGGAGATTCATGAGTACATCTCTAGAATCAAAACAATTTAAGCGTTGTTGTCACAGCTACAACACCTACTTGTAATGTAGCATGATAATTAAAACAATCAAACCTGGAGTCTACACTTCCAGTGTGTTGTTCTTCTGAGATCCCTCTAGATCCATGATTGCACCAAGGGTTCCTTCCTCCTGCAAGTACTCTCATGACAATGATGCAAAAATAATATATACATGTGCATACCTGAGAGTGTTCACCAATGAAGATTCTGCTTGCTTGTCAATGTCATGATGAGCAATGACATTCCTCGCTTGTTTGCCTTGTAGCCATCTGTACCATACAAGTCTTTGACGAAGTCTGCATCAACCTTTACTGCTGTAACTAATATGAGAGTATCACATATTAGCAATTCTTCCCTTCTATTGGTGATCCAACTTGCTATGACTGTTTTAGCTTATCAAGGTCATGTCCACTGTTGACATTCAACAAAATTCCAAACACACTGTTGTAACTATCCTTTGTAGCTCCTGCTGCTACTCAAAACATTTTCAGCATCGGTGATGTTTCCCAATGTCAATTTATTTGAGCAACTGTAGTTACTATCATAGGTTGCAAACATAATGCTTAGACAAGAAGATCAACCAATTCTTCTGATGCAATTGTGACATATGTCTGACATGTGTGCCAATACTGGGCAATCTAAAATATGTCTTGACATATGTCTGAAATGTCTAGAAGATTGTCAGCCATATCAGACTCGTCATTGCCTGATTTAGTGACTGGACCGAGCTTGTTTTTAGCACCATAAGTTATACATGTTTCTGGACCTGCATCATGCTTTGGTGATCCACGAATCTATATAAGATTTTGTCATTTTGAGACTCTCCACGATCAAATCCTAGGCACATTGAATGTAGTCAACGTTAGCCCTTTTACTGCCCTTCAATTTTGCCCTTCATCACAGTTTCAGATCTTGTTGAATTTGAGCCTCATAACAGGCCTTGTATTGTCAAGAATAATCACTCAACCTCCTGTCTAAACACTGCTTTAATACTCACTCTTGACTATTAAGTTTTCTAACAAACATTTTCACAAAAAATTGCAGCCTCAGACTTTTGTTGTAACACGAAAATACTCTCGTTTTTGAAGTTGGTTTAGCCTGACATAAGCCTCAGTTCTTCCCTCAGATATAAGACTCTTAGCTGCCGCTTTAGGAGGTTAATCTTTCAGCTTTTAGAACAGTTTTAAATATGCCTCAAAAGACATTGGTGGAGGTTGAACCGCATATCTCTGCTTTTCATTTTATTCAGACTGAAATTAATCCTACTTTTGACTGGCGTTTCCACAGATCTTCAACACTACAGCAGTAGGCCTCTATTTTACTCATGACATTTGGTTAAAGAATTCCCTCAATACAAACAACAATAAAATCACAGATCCTCCTTAATCCAAGCTTCAGAGTTAGGTACGCACAGGAGTTGCCATGCTGGTGTGTCAAGTAGAACCAACTTTCTGGCCTTTTAAAAAATTCTTCTTGCATGCATTATTTCTGTTGGCTTAATAGCTAGCTACAGGAATGAGTCTACCATCGATAACTGTGGATTGAGTTTTGGCGATGAACTGCTTGTTACAATAAGACAAGTCACTTTTCACAGTAGAGGAGCCACTTCGGTTAAGACCCACCATTTATCCCTATGGCACCGAACGCACCATTTGGTGGAAATCTGTTGAGTTTAGATTTGCTTTCATGACAGCCCTTAGCGGCTGCCCCAATAACAGACATGTGACTAGTATGCCGAGCCTCTCCTAGGCTGCGGCTATTATTTCTTTAGCAGCTGATCCACCAAGAGACAGGTGGCTGCCTTCTCATGTTTGTCTGGAAAATGTAAGCAAGGCTCGGTCAGGGTTTTACAGTACCACATAATTTTTCTAGGTCTGTCCCCTTCAAGCTTTACCACGGAGAGTTTAAGGAGAGGTCCGCCTTCTTCCTTCATATCAGCAGTGTGTTTATATCAGCCTTTCTTCAACTGTGCAATAGTCATCTTCAGGACCAGCTCTGAAACCATGTTGATTTTATGGTAAGCTGATGCATTTTTATTTTTCGTACTCTTTAGCATAAACTGAACCATCACTACTGCAGCAAACCAAGATCACAAGAAGAATAACCATGCACAAGAACACAAGAAGTATCCTGGGAAACCCTTCTCAACAAGGGAAGAAAACCCAGCCAATCCTTTGCTATATTCTTCAAGAGAAAGACCTCCCACACCATCACCAAACCTAGCACACAAGAGGGTGCTGTAATTCTCATAATTTCAGACCACAACCTCTGAAATCACGAGATGACACAATGTTAAGTGTGTTTCCTCAATGGGGATTCACCTTTATTTATATAAGACTTGTCACATCAAATGATGTCTATTGGAATTTGGCACAATAGGGCCGACCTCAATAACTCAAAATATAATTAATAATTATCATATTAATCATCTTTTACATCAATTATCTTTTACATTAATTATCTTATACATTAAGGTGGGGCCGACATGTACCATTTACATAACAAATAGGGTTACAAGTAAGTCTGACTCTTGAACAATATAGCAAGGGATCTCATACACCCACTAGTGCTCAACCACTAGGGGCACATCCATCTGTGCTCAGCCACAGGGATGTACACATCTCTATCTCACTGCATCTCACAGGAGAACCACACTCACTAATGCTTAGCCACTAGGATCACGTTCACCTGTGCTCATCCACAGACACGTCCAAATCAACAGATCTTCTTTCCCATTGCATTACACATGAGAGTCATCTGGAGTTCATCATCTCAACTCTCTGCTCAGAGGAGGCCAATACATCGTTTCATCTCTGTCTCAGAACGATGCACCCAGCTCATGGAATTTCACACGTTCACTTGTGCTCAGCCACAGACACGTCCAACTCAACAGATCTTCTTTCTCACTGCGTTACATAGGAGAATCATCTGGAGTTCATCTCAACTCTCTGTAAGGAGGAGGCCAACACAATGTTCCAGTTCTGTCTCAGATAGGAACCACATACCCAACTCATGGGCTCTCTCTCAGGTCGACTCAATTAGTCTGTGTCCCGGAGGATGTTTCACGCAGCTGTAATCATCAACAGTACCTTCCCTTGAATCATCTTGAGGTTTTAGTAATGCACTAGGTGGATTTTCTAGGGTTTGTAGTGGACAATCCTAGATATCACCCTAGATCTACTTACATCTCTTCAAGGGAGTCCTTAATTGACCCCATATGCCCCGAAACATATAGTAGGCACTAGTCTTCCTCCCTTTAGTCAATCATAAAACCTAAAATTAAACCTCTGTTTTATGTTTTAGGGTTAAATTAAGGTTTTATAATAGCTTATAAACATTTCCAGCCTTAAAAAAGGGTAGATGTGTTGGTATTTGTGCACATACTTGTCTTGATAGTCATCTTATTACCAAAAAATTGTCTTGCTGATTTTATTACAGCCCTATTAGGGCTAGACATCTTGATAACTTGGGCTGTTACATGCATTTTTATTTTCAGATTTAGCTAGTCTGATAAACCCTAGTTTAACTCATTGTCTTAGCCCTATTTTTCATTGGCTTATAACTTGATTGAAGGGCTAAATCCTATTGTTGTTGCAACTTGTTTTATTGCTGCAATTTTATATCTTTCATGTATGTTTTGCAACAGCCTTCATTAATCTCAGATTTGAGTGGTTTAGGGATTGTTTTGTATGAGATTATTGCTTGGTAAAACCCATAGAATACCTTGAATCAAATCTGGAATTGACTTACATTAGCCATTGAAACCCTAACTTGCTTGACATATCTAATTGGTGGTATTTTGGGTAGATACTTAGGAGGCCTTAGACTTGATTGTGTCTTGCCTTAGGAGTCTTAAGTCCTACTAGGGAAGCCTCGCTTGTGTTGGATACAATCCTTTACTAAAAAGAGGGAAGATGTTGCTAAGGTGACAGCGGTGACATCTTTCGATGTTCCACTAGTCTGGGCACCTTATAAAGGCTTTGCACTAAGGTGCTAGATTTTGTGGTAACATTCATCATGGCATATTTTGTTAAAACATGATATAACTTTAGAGATATAACTATACACTATTCTACTTGAAAGTTTATCACTAGGTAGACTCAATGCAAGCTATAAAATAAACCATCAAGCCACCAAAATACAAGAAACGGAAACGATTCTCCTAAACCCTAAGGGGATTCTTGTCATAAGAAACAATTTCTTCATCACTAGAAACAGATCTTCTGACAGGAAATGCTTTCAATGAAAAAAATGCCAAAAACCATACTAATCTGATCTGGATAGGTAATTTGCTGATTCCGCCACAATTTGGGTGCAGGTGTGCCACAATGGGGGGGCAATTCCGGTAACTTTGCCATTATATCTCCACCAGTATGCTGTGAGGCTATATAATATTTGGCAAAATAATACGTTCTGGATAGAAAATCTTAAGAAAACCCCTTTTTTCCAAAAAATGAAATAAATTGCTACAAATTGTATAGGTAATGTAGTAGTCAGTACAAAGTTGTGATATAAGTAGCAGATGTTGTACAGTATTATAAAAAAATATAGCAAGGGCCATATGAAACTCTATGGATAGTACATAGTTCATGAAACATTACCAATGCTATAGACTATACGAAGTAACAACATGAAAAATAATCTATACAACAGAAGACTGTACAAAAGAGTGAGGAAATTAATGCAAAAAATTTATAAAGGTGATACCACTAGAAAAAAAATGCTGTTGGAAATTAACCTTGATGCAGACCTGGATGGAGGCGGGCTTGTAAGAAGATCAGGATGGGACAGAAACGAGGCTCTGGTACCTGTTGATATGAGCAAGAACACGTAGACTCAAAATTTAGAGAACCCAGTCTTTTAAAATTCTCCATTATACACGTAAATGTTTACTGTAAATAGTGTTTTGAATTGACAGAATAGTTTAGCTTAAAACACATTATCCCTAAACAATAAAGTATGGCTAAAATAGCCAATGTCTAACTATTCCTAAAAATAGACATAATCTTCAAAAAATGACTTGTCTCATTAAAATTGTAATGATATATGCTTCTTTAAGGATTATACATATGAACACTGCAAATGGTTGGATTGCCCGATTCTAAAGAAGTTAAGCTACAAGGACATGTTCACATGTTAAAGATATATAAAAGGGCACATCTAAAACTCGTCATTGATTTCCATTTGATGTCTCCTATGGGCTATGATATGTCATGAAGTTGTTGATGAGTCTGACATGTTATTCTGCTTGTTGGGGCCTGCTTTTTAGCAGTTTTATTTCTATATTTGTTCTATTTTCAGCTGCAAACCAGGATATTAAGGCAGAAGCTCACATTTGTCATCTAAATTTTGCCAAACATTATGCTTCAATGGCAAAGGTTAATGTTTCCTTCAAGAGATTTTCCTCATGCATTTTCATTACCATAAGATCCTCCATAAGTTTGGATGAGAATCAAATTAGTTATCTTTGGTTATGCTGAAGGTATTGCCTTGATGTCTTCAGCTGGCTTGTCAATTTTTGAGATTAGACTTGATTTCCGTACCTATCTTCACTTTATTGAGGTATCTTTGACTTGACTATTGTGCTGATTATTACATATACACACTTTTTCTTGTGATAACTCAAAATGTAATATTTCTTAAGTTTCTGTCTGCATACTTTTCTCTCTTTGATTAATAAAGATAGAGTTTTCGAGCTTTAGTGATCTATTTGTGGAATGAAGGCAGGCAAAGATGCCGGGACATGCATTCAAGGTCACGTGATACAGTGCATACTGACCAAGGTTAAAGATTCATCTACTCCTATTTTGGATAACTTGGAAAGAGAGCCTCATAAATATTTTGATCATGTTGTCATTACTGTGCGCTCTGGAGATGGGGGGCATGGTGCTGTTCTTAACATGCCCAGGCCTAGAATGCAAGTTAAAAGTCCAGGGAGAAAGAAACAAGAGAAAGAAAAAAGAAAAGGGTCATATAGACGGGATCCTGATGGAAGTTTGATTTTACCCATGGGCGGGCATGGAGGAGATGTTGTACTTTATGCAGATGAGAGCAAAGATTCCTTGCTGGAGCTTCACCAGATCAGAAGATACAATGCCAAGCGTGGAGGGAATGTTGATGCTATGGGTGTTTTGAGTCCCATGTTGCATGATGGATTTAGACCACCAACATTGCGAATTCCAGTCCCTGTAGGTAAGAATCATATAGCATATGGCACTCGCACAGCTAAATTGCTTTAATTTTTTTGGCAAAGTCATGGGAGCATAAACACATAAAACTTTCATTTATATTTCGTTTTGAGAACAAAAGGTTTTATTATTGTTGATCTTAGACAATGTACATTGGTTCTAGGTACCGTAGTGAAGCGTAAACGAGGGGGGAAACTTCTTGCAGATCTTGCTCATCCTGGTGATCAGATAGTTGTTGCAAAGGGTGGGCGAGGAGGGGTAAGCTGACATTTGATTGATCTATAATTTACGTTTTCCTTTTTCCTTCTTTTGTTAATTTATAAACTTAAGTAGAAGTGAAGTATAATTCTGGCTGTCACAGAAAAATTGATGCACACAAAAAATGCTGATTTGCATTTTAGTTTCTTAAAGGACATCTTGAACAAAGAATTGAGGACATTTATCATAAGAAAAAGAAATAAAAATAAAAATAACTTTTAAGGTTTGACCTGCTTCTTGGTGGAAACTATACTCCTTTATTTATGAGTGCCACACAACTCTTTTATGGCGGTTGACCTACCACATTTAAGGTAGCTGACTTGCAATAAATGCAATAACCACCCTTAATTAATGACGTGGCTGGCCCTAAAATAGGTGTATGAACTAATATAAATATTAATAGTGACAACCATAATTCCCATCATCAATATGGTCCTCTTTCATAAACATGTACACTCCATAACATTAATCACAACAATTTGCTCATAATTAATGAGTTTGATTTCTAAAAGATAATTGTGTAATTTGGCATAAATTACAAGATTCTTCCACAAGTACAACAAACTGTTAGCTCAACAGGTTGTCTCCAATATTGTTGGTCTTTTGGTTAGTCTTGTCCCCCCGGGTTAGGTGCACTTGTCTACTTTGGCGGGTTTACTAGGGATGCCATTCACGAATCTGGGGAAACATCCCTTGGGTTTTCCCACCAGGATTTCCTTGAGAAAAAAAGTACAGCAAACTAGTTTTTGGGATGGATTTCAAAACCACCATTGCAACTCTCATGGAAAATTAATACATTCGATCGACAGTGAGGTACTTTTACACTTTTTCACAAGTTATGCATATTGTTACCGCCTAAACTAGCACCCTAGTGGAAATTCCAACCATAGGTGCTAACTTGGGGCAACAAGATGGAAATTGCACCATTGTCACCTAAGTACAATATCCCCTTCACTTTAGGCCAGCTCCAACGGCCAAGGGGGTTGTCCCTATCTGCCAATGATAGATCTTTTAGTAAATCTCTTTAGTGAATTAATCTCATGCAAGCTTATGACTTACTTCAATGAATCTACAATATGTATAACAATGTAAAGTATAAGGCTTCTAACAAGTGATTTTATGCCATAAGATAAGTATTCAAGGTCAATAGCATAAACCGCAATTACCCACTTGTTAGCACAAATTTCCGCGCTTGCAAGAATGTGAATAACTTATGAAACAACAAGCTCGAAATCTGTGTAATTATAGGATAAGATGCCCTAAGTGCCATCAGAAAAAACTCCTCTCCATTTGGGCTAGTGCGTGCCAACCTCAGGGCGATGTCCCTATTTTTTGTATGCATTATCTTCCTTGTAAATCTGCAAAATAAACCCAAAAATACGCACACAAGATGACCTTTGGCTAGCGATCATGCTACCAAAGGGGTAAGTTGTATAATTTTAAAATTGAAGTGGAAGAATTCCCAGCAACGTTAGCTTTGAGAAATATTGAAAAAAGAGAAAGAGAAAGCGCTACTAGAAAGTTGAGTGCACCACAATAATAGGCTAAGAAATTCTAAACAATGCATAAATTTCAAACACAATAACAATAGTCTTTGAAAGCTTGATACGAACATAACAATGTTTTATTCCTGCGCTTGCCAAAAGGCTGGTTGCACCATAGAAACCAAGTACAAGAACTGGTATAGTGATGATCCCTACACAAAGAGAAAAGAAGATAGAGAATAGAAGAGATAGAGAATGAGAGAGAGTCTGCTGCTGTTGCTGAAGAAATTGACTAAGAACCAATATAGAAACCCTCAATATATAGGAGAATGAGGGTGCATATCCCAATAATAGCTTCCCTCCTGCAAGGCGCATTAAAGGAAAAAGTAGATTAGAGTAGCCATGCACCTCTGTATAATTGCTATGGTCTGGAAGATGAGTCTAGATGGCCTCCATGCACTTTGAGTTAACTTGAAGACAACTGAAGAATGGGATCCATGCACCTAAGCTATAGAGATATGCGCATGGGAAAAAGGATGAGTGGAGAAGGGAGGAAACATGGGTATGTGTGGGAGTGAAAAAGGGAGTGCGAATGGATAAGAATGAGATGCGCATTAAAGAAAGGAAGGAATGCGTAAGGAAAAGGGAGAAATAAGGAAGAATGCGCTAGGAAATATGAGAAAGTGAAAGGGAAAATAGGAAATTTGCGCTAGGAAATAGCGAGTAAAGAGAGTTAAGGAGTGGTGCATGAGAGGGGAGTGGAGTTAAGTGAAGAAAAGGGGACATACGCCAAGGCTAAGAATGGAGTTAAGTGAGAGAAGTGAAAATAACTCTTTTAGTTAACTCGAGTTTGCCAACTATCCATGCCGACCAAATGCCAACTCATCTCAACTAGAAAGATGCACCACATGTCCTCAAGCAAAGCACCTAATATCCTCATGTATGTATCCGCCATATGTCAAACTCTGAAACTGCTAAATGTCGGAATCTAGACCTGCCACATGTCATCTTGCATGGTGACTGTTATCCCCCATTTCTAGGGATAACTAGGAGATCATGTCTCGAAGTCCACAGGTCCTAGACATGGAGTACCGAGAGCAGGATTGACCTGAGCATGGCCCTGGAGGGCCCATCTTTCTTCTTCTTCATGAGACTTGTCCTGTCAGTAGCAACAACATCCATCACCTTCGGCTTGGACTTGTATCAGAGAAGACTCTTGCTCCATGAGTTAATTGGTCCAGGTATCATGGTATGTGTCATATTTGATCATTATAACCTTTAGATATATGCATCAAATTCCTTTCATTTCTGACGACTGCTTGGATCTTACATTATCCCACTTGACCATGGTTGGGGGGATTGACAGGGTACCCTAGCAAGCTTGTACCCATAGGTTTTGGTTAGCCACCAGGGGGGATTTTGAAGGGCCATCGTCCGCTCCCATCATATCATCACTCTTACATCTTATCTCCCACTCATTTATCCCATTCCCCTAGTCCGGACATTAGGATGATCTGTTTGTGGGGTTACACCTTATCTCGTGGGAGGAAGGGGCTAAAGGCCCAGGAGGTAAAAAAAAGTTGGTAAAAGATAAAAGCCATAAAAAATGAAACCTAGAGATGCCTCGCCCAGGGCTCCCTGAGAAGGCAATAAAAAGCCTCTCAGCAAGAAATAAGAGGGACCTGAAGAAAAATGACAAAACAAGACCTAGCCAAGAGGATGGGGGGCCTCATCACGAGCCAGCCCATTATGTTCATGGGTACCTAGCAGTATGACATTGCCATTATCTGGTTGCCATGCTAGGGCAGTGACCTTTGGTTGCATGGC
>JASDQU010019897.1:0-22453 GCA_032191745.1 Picea mariana
TGATCCTTTGAATCCCCAGCCGAAAGCCATCTAGGGTTATAGTCTGCAACAAGTATAAGAATTACAGGTCAAAAGGCTAAACCCGAAACAAAAAGGTGCAACTACATTTACATAATGCATTCTATGGATCAATTCTTACACTGTACTCCTGGCAATCATATTTAGAATAATAAGGCTCCACGAATGTGGAGCATAAACCATCTGGTTTATGTTCTGCTCTCATAACGCCCGCGTTAGCATTTATCCCAATACCGCAGGAAGGCCAACATGTGAACATCAATCCAAATAGAATTTTCCACATCTCCATTAACGCCCATCCGCCCATAACTCTCGTGAGAAGCTAATGAAGCGCCGTTATTAAACTGTAGCGATCAATAATAAACACAGATATAAATACACTGGAATCACATGAAGATAATGGGAAGTTTCTTTGAAAGAAGTCTGGAAGAGGTTGCGTCCTCATGCTTTCCCTTCATAAAATAACATCACTACAACAAAAATATGGAAACTCTCCATAACGAAGTACCAGCCTCCAGGATTTTGAACCTACCCGGAGTCCCGACTGAAAGAATGGGAAGTTTCTGTCATACAAAATTGATGTGTTCTCTAATATGAGGCGTACACGCCTTATAAACCCTAAATTGGCTAGAACATGGACGAATAAGAACACTCGCAGCGCTCCTTCTGTTTCACATGTGTAATAAAAATGCGTTTTCTAAGAAATATTTTTTTTTTTTTTCAAAAAATTATTTAATATAATTTTTCAGTAAATCATTATTTTTTACTTTAAAAAATTTATTTTTGAATGTAGAAATCTATTCAATATGTTGAAAAATGGTTGGAACACTTAGATTATACAAAAATAATAATTCAAATCTATGGATATAACAATTTTTTACCAGATTATTCAGATAAAAGACATCCTTAATATCAAGTAGTTTAAACGTTCTACTTTTGGAGGTTTTTCATCAAGCTGAATTCATTTATGCATTCAAAAATGTAATTTAAACAACAGAAAATAGAGATTTTATCCAAATTTGCATCTAAAAATTCCAGCCAAAAAACTCAAAAAATAGAACTTTTAGCACAATCAAATTATCTTATTAAAACACTCAAAAGATAAAACTTTTAACACAATCAAATTGTCTCAAATTATATCTCAACTATGTATCTCATAAAATAATAGAAATATGCACAATCAAATTATATCATGTATGGTTTACTTAAAAAAAAGTGAATGTAGAAAGTAAATAACTCCCATAAATTTTGGAAGTAAATATTTATTTGATATACAATAAATATGGGAAGGAGTTCTGGGTGATGTTGGTGTTGAAATACATATATTTATGTAATATAATACATTAAAATAATAATAATAAATTTTAGTGTTTTAATGGAAATTCTAAATTTGTATGGTCATATGGACAAAACCATTTGTATGATCATATGATCATGATGAAAAATTTGTATGACAAACCATTTGTTTGATGAAAAATTTGTATGACAAACCATTTGTTTGATGAAAAAATTGTACAAAAGTTATAATTGAAACATGAGAAAAATTAAATATTGAAATGGGAAATTGTATTTATAGTGAAAAAAATTAATTAATTTAATAATAATGAAAAGTTTCATATTATTTGTAAATGTTAATGTATTAATGGAAATTCTAAATTCGTATTTTTATATGGACAAACCATAATGAAAAATTTGTATTATCATGATTTTTTTTTTTTACAAAAGTTATAATTTAAACATGAGAAAAACTAAATATTGAAATGAAAAATTAAATATTGAAATGGAAAATTGTATTTATAGAGAATTTTTTTTATTAATTTGTTTAATAATAATGAAATCTTTTAATAATAATTATATTAGTTTAATATTTTCAATTTAATATATTAAAATAAATATTAATTTTTATATTAAAAAATGTTTATTTTTAAAAAATTATTCATCAATTTAATTTAAAATGAATATTTATTCCAATAAACTTATTTTACTAAAGAAAATTTTTAAATTTATTTAAATTAAAATTAAAATTTTAAAATACTAAAAGATTTTATAATTTTTATAATTGATATTTTAAAAAGCATTAAGATTCAACAAAATTTATTTACTTAATATAAATATGAATCCAAGAATTTTCAAATATTAGCTCCTATTAAAATAATGTTTGATTGGTTGTAGTGTCAATATGCTTGCTTGCTTTCCCTCTCTCTTTATGCAAAATAAATAAATAAATAAGATCTCCAACTAGGAGGACTCCACAATACTCCTTTACCTTTATTAAAAATGACCATTGCTAAGTCCAATAACCTTAGTAATTGTAATTGTTTCTACAACATAACTTTAAGAATCTATACAAAATTTACCATCCTACATTGGTTGAGGGAAGTGGTCCATGCTAATATATATAAGCTATGTAATATACCAAGATAATTATGTAATGGGAAAACCACAATGGAGTGGCACCTCATTTTTAAAGCATTGATAGATCTTATATATCAAAAAATAAGATGGATCTCAATTGGTTGGTTATTCCTATTAGGCCAACCCTTGATAAATCTAAAATTAAGATGGATCTTGATTGGGTGTCCCTCTTGGCTCTTGATAGATCCAAATTTTATTAGTTGGTTATCCCTCTTGGCTCTTGATATATTCAAAATTTATTAGTTGACTATCCCTCTTGGCCCTTGATAAATCCAAAGTTAAGTTCAACTTTGGCTAGTTACCCCTCTTAGAATCTCTCTTAGTCTTTGATAGATATGAATTTAAGATGGATCTATGCTAATTGTAGTGGTATCTACAACATTATATTTTCTCATATTTATGAGAATTTTATTTATGTGTTTATAACCACATTCATTATATTTGCATTCTATTTTCTCACATTTTGGGGAGTTATGTTTCATGTATATATCTATCCATTTTATTGATGATGTTTGTGCTCATTATATTTCTATATGTAATGTAGTTCACCCTCACCTTTCACATACTAATACTAATATCTTCACAAGATCATTGTTTAAATCAATGCAACTTGTTCGTTTTGAATTGTATTTTCGCTATAATGAATGTTGTAACTTTTTTTTATTGTGTCATTGCTAAAATTTAATTTGTAAACTACCATGGATATTTCACTAGAAAATACCCTCACAACAGGTCATACAATTTTTTCCAAACTCTTTGTTATTTGTTGTTTTACTTAAGATTAACATTTAATACTACTAGATTAATTCTCAAAATATTGAAATAAGTTGAGAGTGAAATAAAATAAGATTAAAAAAAATTACCATGCCATTAACATAATGAATGTTAGATGTAGCCTCGGAAACCCAATATGGAAAAACCCAGCTAAAAGTTGATGATCCGTGGATATGTGTGGCCACCCACTTATTCCAACTGGCTCAAAACGGTCTTCTGGCAATTTACTATTTTTAGTAGTTTTTCGGTTCCTAAACTCTCGGGGCCATTTTGAGGGCCTAAATGAAGTTTTTTTGGGAGCGTGCACCTTAATAAAAGCCAAAGGCTCTGATTGAGCCCCCAAAATGAGCTATCGTGCTTCCCAAACATAAATCATATGTTAAAAAGGCCTTTAGAGCCTCATTATAATCCATGTTCTTGCGAATGTGAGTAGCCATAAAATCTGTTCTCAGAGATAAGTTGACACCATTCTAGCGAGTCTTTCACTCTGTATTTTTACAATCTTGTACATTTCGCTCATTAATAGAAATTGTGAATTACTGTATCTCTGTGTTTATGGTTATATCTTTGATAAATCTCTATTATATTATTGGATATATGATATATCTATATACATTTCATTATTATATTTCCACTCTCATTTCATGCCAAAAATAATCTGGATCAGTTGAGGACTATGCCTTGCTCTTCTCTTCTCGGATATGAAATGCAAATATAAAGAAAGGTCAAATCACCATGGAGTTTCTATTGAAATTATTCCCATTTGGCTACTGTAGGTTCTTTTACTTCCTCTATTATTCTCCAATATCTCACTCCCTTTCTCCAATCAAGTATGGAATAGTAAATCAATACAACAAGAATGGAACACCATCCTTTCTCATTACTTAAAATGTCCTAATAGTCATCTAGGGTTATGGTTATGGTTTTTGTATTCCTCAACTCTTGATTAGTTTTCTCATGTAGAGTAGATATATCATGTGCATTTCTACTATCAGCTCAGATGCTGAGGCTTGTACTGGATTACCATGGCTACAGATATGGAGCCAACATCAACTATTGAGAAGAAAAGGTATCTCAACTTCATGGATGAGGCCTACAACCTCATCTACATGTATATGTCCCCTAAGCTTCTGCTTCACATTGAAGCTTATATCTTTAACAAACAACACAAAATGAGAGGCCATATGATTGAGTTGGAGATGAATTCCATAGATCTGAGGAATTTTGATAACATCTTGGAATTCTTTACAAATTTCAAGTCCCTCCTCCTTCATCTAAAGGGATGTGGTATAGACAAATCAACTCAACACAATTAGTTACTCATTTCTATCTTGGAAAAAATTGGGCCAGATTATGTTGTGTTCATCTCATCGTTCCATACAAACATATTCACTTCATGAACAACCTGGAAATGCCGACATTGGCAGTTTATTGAATCCTTAACACATGAGAAAGATAAGCTCGTCAAAATGGGGATAATCAAGGGACATAATGTGCATGAACTTGTTATGCATGATAGGAGCAACACTTACAATTCAAATTCCAAGTAGAAAAGAAAGGGAAAGACGCATGCAAAGCCGAAGAAGGAAGGGTACTCTAAACCCTTCAATGGTTCCTTAGGTGCCAAAGGTGGAAAAGGAAAGAAATGTAAGACAAAATGCGGTTACTACAACCGAGAATATCATCTTGAATCAACATGCATGAAGAAACAAATTGATCTGATGGCATAGATACTTCAGAGGAAAAACCTTGGGGATCATATTCCCAAAGCGTCCAAGAAGAAGTCATAAGATAAAGAACCAAAAAAACAAAGTAACTCTCATGCACTAATTGCCAATAACTCTTTTCCTAATGCATGGATCTTAGATTCAGGTGCATTCCATCATATGGCAGTAAAAAAAAATATTGTATCTTCTATTTATGCATGCACAAGTCCTTCCATCCTCATGGGAGACGATACCCTAGTTGAGGTCATTGGATAAGGGAGAGTAGAAATCCAACACAAAAGTTTTGAGAATATCTTGCATGTTCCAAAACTTTCCGTAGATCCACTCTTTATTTATCATATAACACATTCTGGTAAAGGAAAAAAGGGTGGATTTCACACCTGATTCCATAACCATATACGATATGCATGATAAATCCACGATTGTTTTTGGTGAGGTAAAATACCAATATTGTTTGTATACATTCAGTAGTTTTATCGCTAATTCTTATTCTACTTTACTACTGACAGATTTTGATGATAAAATTATATTATGGCACGATATATTCGGCCATATAAGCTTCAAATACATGCATCAACTATGAAAATAGGAAATGATCACTGGCTTTCCCAACATACACTTTTCCAAAGGAGTTTTTCAAGGATGCGTTATTGGAAAACATCCTCAAGAAAAGTATGAAAAAGGTAATGCTTGGAGGGCCTCTTCTCCTTTGGACTCATCCACATTGATCTAATGGGAACCTTTCTACATCTGTCCATCAACAAAGAAATGTATGTGCTTACATTTATTGATCATCGTATCTTCTTCTATATCCTCTAAGACACTTCCAACCATTAAGTGGGATGCTACATTCTAAATTTTTCTCACTTGAATCTCCTCCTTGAGGCCACTAATGAAGAATTCTTTATAGAAAGAATCTATTAAATTCTTTGCACATATGGCTAATTTCTTAATGGATACCATAAAGTATACAACATAGCCTATTTGGCGTAACTTGGTAAGCTTCCCCAAATAATAAGTCTCTCTTTTGAAATATGCACGGATAACTTTAACAAGCCAACTACATGCAATGTATCCATCATAGGATTTTTTATGCCATTCCCACCATTTCCATCATTCTGGATCTAGACACCAATATACCACCACCCTAAGTTTCATCATTTCATCAGTAATTATATGGAGGGAGAAGTAATGTTTCATATAGGTGACCCATCCTGACAAGTAAAATCCATCAAACTTGTTCAAGTCCACCTTAGGAAAATAATGCCATATGTTATTCACCATTGGTTTATGAATGTGAGAACTTGAAGAGGGATGCTAGTGGCTAAATAGTCCTGAGTTAAAATATTCTTCCCGGTGTGTCTAAATATGCTATGCAATCCAAGGTTCTTCTTCTGGTATGCCTCGAGCTAGCATAGGTGCCAACTTCTCATCCAAATTTTGATCCCAATTGCTTATGGTTTGTTGCATTTGTAGAAACTAGCCATTAATATGTGTGTATTGAGTTTCCAGGTTGTCTAACCTATCGATAGTAGAGTAGGTGGTCTTATTGTTTAGGGTGCTGGTATGAGGTGGTTTATAAGGCTCCACCATGGGTGAACTCAACGAAAAATGTTATCACATCCTTAGGACAAGGGAGTGTCAGGTGTTATATCTCTCTGTTATACATGCAATGACCAATAGCATTACTTGGCCCAATATCTTAGGGTACTAACTAAGGAGACTAAACCATGTTCTTATCCATACTACTCAACTACCTAGGTACTAGATATGATCTCCCTGAGTGTTGTTCTCGGTGTACTACAACACCAAGATGGTTGATTAGTTTATCTAAAGTTTCTTTTATGTATACCTAGGGGGATTCCTATATACCCAAGGGTACATGGAAGTGATATTACATATATAGGTATTTTATAATGCGATACTACTCAAAGGGGTAACAACATGTGTTACAAGGGTATCCAACAATGTGATTCCACTTATATTTGCTACATGTATTCTTCCATGACTGTAGTTTTACCCGATGAACGACAAATCACTGTGTTATTTAAAGACACCATAATACATATCTAAAATCAATTCAAAAATTTAAGAGCTTGCTGACCTAAGAAAGAGCTCTACAATCAACAAAAAATAACTTACTTTTCAAGGTGGCATTTGAGGATGAAAAGGTAAAATGATCATAACTAACCTTATACTTCTCATATTGGATATTATGAAACCAATTATGAAATTATATGGCTTATTTGGATCTACTAGAACTAGTTTGACTGAAATTTGTGCACTCTATCAAAAGATATCCAATCTGCGAAATTCGTGGTCATCATCGAAAAACACAAAAAAAGGTTGATTTTAAATCAGTGATAACTCCATTTTGGACAATTTGTTTTTTGAAATTGGGTATTTGTTTGAGGGGGAATTCATATATAATTTTTTTTCTCCAAATTATACACAAAATTAAACATAAATTGGTCTGAATTTTGTCATCCTCTTTTTTTCTGTCAAGAATTTGCAAAAAGAGAAAATAAATCTCTCTTTTTTGACCCAAGAAAAAGATCCAAAACCACTTGTAATGTACTTAACCAAAAAAATTCAGAAAAATCATATAAATTGTAGTGAAAAAGTAAATAACACAAGAGAAAATAGATAAACCCTAAGAAACATCTCTTTATTATCAAAAGTAGAGAACTATGTTCAATTTCCTCTTCAAAGGGGAAATCTCCTAAAGCAAAGTTCCAAATACAATAATAATTCTTGACAAAATATTACATAAACTTATACTCAATATATACCTATCCATAGAGAATATTAACTACCTATGAGCCCACCTATAATGAGATCCTACTAACTAATTTGGGCCTTATTAATAAAGAGGACCCTTTTTACAATGGGTGACCATTAACTAAAAATTTAGTGGGCCTTATTCAAGGAAGGTGGCCTCCTACAATAACAAAGTATCATAAGTAAGGGGGTTATGGTAGGAACCTAGCATTCACCCAATAGCTATCCCTTCCAAGTATTAACACTAATATGTATTTTGTAAAATTTTCTGACTAACACTTGGTTTGCAAGGCCGATTACTTAGTGCATCTGTATATCATCATCCATGAAAATCTTGCCAAGGCTATGATTTTTCTTGATACACTTTATATTTCCTCCCCTCTTTAAAATTTTGTTGGTTTCTTAAGATGCTGGAACCAATATTTTCTTACAACCCAAAGACACCTTGCAAGTGTTAGGTTTATAGATATTGGCAACCTCTTTTCAAAACTAAAAGAGAGGACTCTTGACAAGTTAAACAAACACCTTCTCCATCAAAATCACACCTAAACCCTCATGTTAATAGCCTCCAATATACAAGGAAGGATATGGAAACCTCACATTAACTTGGTATTATTCCATTTGGGACTTGCACCAATTGAGAGATCTCCAAAGCCCATGAATTTATGTTAACCCCTTTCCTGCCAAATGACCCAACCAATGAAATATTGTCCATGGTACCATTGTACCAAATAAAAGGTAAAAGTGGTCATTTACTTCAGTTGAAAACAATGATGTGAGCTAGCATGGATCCACTCTATCCAAATTTCCTAAGATTGTATTTACAAAATGTTTGGACCATAGTCTAGCAAGACAAGAGATCCTTGAAACCTCACCAGGGAAAGGAGGACCCTCCATAAGTATGTCCTGCTCCCTAAGAGTGTCTTATAAATAGTATATGATCTCTTCTTCCATGTCTAACAAGCTATATAAACCATAGTTATTTCCTTCCCCCACCATTAGGGTAAATTTGATTTCTAAAATGGTCGTCTTAAGGAAAATAATAAAATAAGAGTTATGATTTTTCAAAGGGAAAGAAAGAAAACTACTTTTTTTAATCATGTTTTTTTACTTATATCCTTATAGGTTTACTCAAATCTGAGAGGATCTGGTTGAGTATCAGTGACAGTGGAAAGGAAATACAGAACCTTGGGCCATGGAGTCAACCTCCTGAAAGAGAGGGAAATTAATGACTTGATAGATGAAACTTTGAGAGGATAAAGGCTAAGCAGACAATGGTCTTCCAGTTCAAAGTTCATTGTGTGTGGTGAAAGAAAAAGTACATAAAGCAACTCAGAGCACCATTGAAGACAAATTATAAATCACTTATAAGAAAACATAGAGTTTAAATGGTGAATTCTAAAGCACCACAAGATGAATTCTAGACTTATTGAATGTTCAAATTTAAACAAAGGAAAGGCACGAATATACAAAAAATGAGAAGTACATACATAGAAGAGATCACAATACATCAAACCACCACCATTAGAATCTTTTCATTAAAGCCTCAAGACTTCTGCATTATATTTCAATCGGGTTCAAAGATTACATTCAATAGTCTAATGTCTACACTACTTTGCCAATCAACCTTGCTTACATTGAAAAGATACTATATATAGAGAAAACTACGCCCCTTGGGATACTATGCCTAAGACTATTTCTCCTAGAATTTCGGTTCCGATTATTCCTTGCCAGATGACCTTTCGAATAGAACTTACTAAAAATGGAAACCCAACTGCACCCAATCATGTCGTAACCAATGTCTTCATCATGATCGTTTGGTCATCAGTGAGATTCAATCATAAGGAGGTGATGCGTCAACATTTCTCCTTTGAGTGATTACCTAAATGATCAAGCACACTGTTAGAACTCTTTCACCTAGTGTAACAGGCTCCGGTTGATGCTGTGCAATCACTGGATGTGGTATGCACGTGACGAGATGGTGTGGAGGGTGTCTGTTGGCTGTCGCTCATGATTTCCAGGTGGCAAGGTCGACCGTGGGCCACACATATCCTCTAAAACTGTCATGCGTTTCTCCTACACTTGTCCTTCTCAGCAGGTGGGTTTACAACATCCGCACGACAAATATATATCGCGCGGGTGCCCGTTAGATTTCTTGTTTCTCGGCAGGAAACAAGACACGAGGGGAGAAAAATTACATGCTATGTTCAAAAAGAAAAAAATGGGGTCAGGTCAATCATGTCTCTGGCCTCACCTGCAATCTTAATACTCAGAGTGTTTTCCTTAGAGACCAGTTTCATTTTTTAGATTCTTCACTTGTCTCCACAAGACCACATTCCCTTTTAGCTTTGTTTGAGTGCTAGCAAGAGTTGCACAAATGTTTTCCATGGCCAGTCCACATTCCTTGAAGTGCTCCGCGATTCTTTCCTCTGACATCCTTTGTTCCTCACGCAGATGAATAATTACTTCTTGCGCTTCTTTGAGCTGTCTTTTGAGCCAACTTGCATTTCCTTATCGGCTCTGCAATGTTGTCGTTTCGACATTATTTTCTACTAACCGTTTTCTCAATTCTCTGTTCTCATGGTACAATTCGACAATAGCGAGTTGTGCTTACTTCAACTGTTGCGAAGACTCCTGAACCCCCATGTCTTCAGAGCCTAACCTTCTCCGTATTTCACTGATCCCCCTGCTTGAACCTTCAACAAGTTCTAGCCGAACAATGCACACGATTAAATTACCAGCAACAGATTGGATGCATGGTTCACTGGGAGCTTGGGTCTCCTCGGGCTTCTTGATCAACCTCGACCTGCCTTTTTTTCAGGGTACTGGTTGTTAGGATGACGAGTCTTCTATTGCTTTTCCTTTTCCTACGACCTCTTCCATTTTTTCCCCCGCGCTACGAAATGTTGTTCCCCATGTGGGTAGAGGGAAGTCTCCTTTGGGGCCCCTGGGATGTTGGATGAAATTAGGAACAAATCGCAGTCTTTGTCCAACCATCTCAATTCCTTGACTACCAACAACTTAATCAATGATATATGGAATAAGTTCTTCTTCGGCTGGTTAGCTTTGGCTTGGACGCTGTCTACCATACTTTCCAGGCTTCGATGCAAGAAGAAAGGTAAGTTCAAAGGTCTTTTCCCTGTGAAATGCATCAGAATCTTGATGTGATGTGGGTATATTCTTTTAGACCTTCTTTCATAGTTGAAATACCTTCGAATCGTCTTCAGGAGATTTTGGAAAGGCTCTCAAAGACATCGACTCAGAATGCCCGCTCCAATTTTCCCATTCATGAAGTTTGGCTTGATAAAGTCTTCATAGCATAATATGTCTAGAGGCATGCCTTTAGACCACCTTTCACCACATGAAGGGATCTCCGTCGTGGCTGACAAAGTTTCCTCCGTCACCCAGAATGTGATTCCCGCAATGGTCACACAAAAACCATTAAACTTGAGAGTGAACTATTCAGTTAGCTTCGCCTTGTATCGTTTGATATTCTCACAATAACACATACATCTGACCTATTCAAAAGATGCCCTGAAATTCAAATATTCGTTGATTAATGCCAAGTCCTGAGGTTCGGGCCTCATGGCTCTGCCACTTCGTGCCTTCTTCCTTATGTCTTGGGATGTTGTCATGTTGCAAATGTGTATTTATTTTGCACGTGCGGTAATGAATGATAACACCCTCTTTGTGCTACAAATGGAGAATGATATATTTCACAGAGACCTGTTGGATTGACAGTGACATAAAATTTGTGCGACAAGAAAAAACAACTCTAAGAGTTTACTGCGCGGCTGCCAGGCGCTATGAAAACTATTGACGCAGAAGGAGGTCGACGCTGCGATAAACAACAAAAGTAGGCTCATCTTAGTAGGGAAGCATGACAACAAATTCTGGCATGGTAACAAGGTGCTGCGACACTGGTGGTGAGCCAGGGAGTTTGGACGCGGAAATCAATTCGACGTGACATGAAAGGACTCTAAGGAAGACATGATGAATACGATAAGAACTATCGCCTTGCGCACTAGCTCGTGATAACTCCAACAGGTTTCAAACAGTGACTGAAAATGAAGGAGACACAAAAAATTTGAATGAACAGAGTCACAACATAACCGATGGAAATCAACTTTCTCATAGTGAAGGGACCTAGGACTTGCAGAGAAAATCACAGACAATGAAAAAAATTGGATGGCAAAGGAGAAACACGCAGGGTGACTGGTATTTATAATTGAACAGAAAAGAGATGGAATCATGGAAGAGGACGATAAATCCATGGTGACGAGAATTTTGAATCAGGTTGAAGATTCACGCAACACACTCATGTGATAGGTACACTTTGAAGTGTGAAAAGTATAGATGATAAGAGCTGCAGAGTATACGTGATATGAGCATTGTGATTTATTAACCTTTTCGACTTCATAATTAGGTGATGATGGTCGTTATATATGTCAATGTGACCTTTATTCTAACAACTTGCCTCGACCTCTGGCCCATAAATTCCTTCTTTCTGACAGGACTCGACCTTTTGGGAAAATGACCTTTATAAGTCACACATGGATAATTATGATGCCCTTTCCCAACTCCAAGGGCCAGACCTGCCACTTGCTGACTTCGACCCATTCATTGTTCAGTACTTGACCTCACACGATTCAACACATGAACTACGACTCATCTAGGACTGACTCTAAATAAAAAATTGCAGTGCTAACAACTGGCTCCAACAGGGATGCTATCCTCTCGGTGAGGTGGCAAAGAACAATAGACCAGGTGCCTGACCATTGGGATTTATTTTATTTGCAAAATCTAAAACAATGAAAAAGACTCATCCTAGACCTTCTTGACACAGTCACGACTAGACTCAGCATAAACTTAGGGCCTTCACTTCGGGCTTCAGTTTTCTGCTGACTGATGACTCGAAACGTCTTCTTTGAAAACATAAAAAATGGTTATTTACAATGAAATGAAAGATTGAAAAGACCATACTAAAGAATATAACGTTTAAGGAACCTTCCATTCATAGGTCCCCCACCAGTGATCTCTCCATTAAGTTCTTGTAGAAAATATGCATTGTTCCCGTGATATGCGACAATCCTGAATGGCCCCATCCAAAGATGGTAAAACTTTCCATGTTTCCATTTTTCTTCATTCCTCGCGTCCCACTTCAGTACCAGATCGTTTACCTTGAAATCCTACTGCTTAGTGTGTTTTTCGAAAATCTTCTTCATTTTGTCTTGGTGAAGCTGTGATCGGTTGAAAACTTGTTCCCTCATTTGATGTGCATGAACCAATTGGTTTATCCTCCTTTGGGTGTCGTCTAGTTCAACTTACTTATCTTGCAACAATATCCTGACTGACAATCCCAATGAGGTCACCTCAATTCTATATACAATTTGGAAAGGCGATGTGGAGGTGGAATTTTTGGTAGTGATTTTGTCAGCCCATAGCACACAGATAAGATTCTTGTGCCAAGCCTTCTTGTTGTCATGCAAGATTTTTTTAATAATCCTGGTTAAAATTTTGTCGGATGATTCTACCAATCCATTACCCTATGGGTAATAAGCCGTAGAATGTTCCAGGGTTATGTTGTAATCGTTACAAAACTTCTCCATCTTCTTGGACCTTAACGCCGCTGCATTTTCCTTGATGATCTTGACTGGGCAACCAAATCTAGACATGATATTGGTCTCTAAAAACTGAATGATAATTGTGCCAGTATCTTTCCTAGTGGGGTCCACTTCGATCCATTTGGTGAAGTAGTCTTTGACCGTTAGTATCCATCCATGCTGAGATGAAGATGGCATATTCATTTCTCCTATAAAATCCAGACCCCATTTCATAAATGGTGCTCCGAAAGAGAGGCTTTAAAGGAAGGGGTTGCAACTTTCTTTTCCCATCGAATATATGGAATTCGTGGAAACTGGAAAATTCCTTGTATACATCTGCAAAAATACTGGGCCAATAGAACCCTGCCCTCAATATTTTGTGTGCGGTGGTCTTCCAGTAATGATGCCCCCCACAATCTCCTTTGTGGAACTCCTTGATAGCTCATTATGTGTCTTATTCCAGGAAACAATTAAGCAACATCCCTCCTAGATCCTTCCAATACAGAGAGTTGTCCAGGATGAAAAACTTGGCCACCTTCAACTTCAAAAATATGGCCTTGGTTTTTCTCAACCCTGGAGGAGCTTGCAAATTCCTTAACATGTAATAACACTTTGTAAATTTGTTTGGCTGAGAAAACAAATGACATAGGTAACCATAGACCAACTTTAAGACTGGAAACTAGCCTTTCCAACCTAGAGAGGGCTCTCTTTGAGACTTAGTCTCTGACAGATAATGACTTTGAATTATCGGCTATATTTATTGTGTTTGTGCAACATTTCTGGTTTCGCTGGAAAGGAAATACAGAACCTTGGGCCATGGAGTCAACCTCCTGAAAGTGAGGGAAATTAATGACTTGGTAGATGAAACTTTGAGAGGATAAATGCTAAGCAGACAATGGTATTTCAATTCAAAGTTCGTTGTGTGTGGCGAAAGAAAAAGTACATAAAGAAACTTAGAGCACCATTGAATATGAATTCTACATTACTTAGAAGAAAACACAGAGTTTAAATGGTGAAGTATAAAGCACCGCACGATGAATTCTAGACTTATTAAACGTTCCAATTTAAACAAAGGAAAGGCATGAATATATAGAAAACGGGAAGTACATACATAGAAGAGATCACAATACATCAAACCACAACCATTAGAATCTTTTCGTCAAAGCCTCAAGACTTGTGCATTATATTTCAATTGGGTTTAAAGATTACATTCAATAGTCTATTGTCTACACTACTTTGCCAATCAACCTCACTTATATTGAAAAGATATAATATATAGATAAAACTACGCCCCTTGGGCTACTATGCTTTAGACTATTTCTCCTAGAATTTCAGTTCCAGTTATGCTGTGCCAGATGACCTTTCAAATAGAAATTAATAAAAATGGAAACCCAACTGCACCCAATCATGTCATAACTGACGTCTTCGTCATGATCGTTCGATCATCAGTAAGATTCAATCATAAGGAGGTGATGCGTCGACGTTTCTCCTTTGAGTGATTACCTGAATGATCGGGCGCACTTTTAGAACTCTACCACTTAGTGTAATAGGCTCCGGTTGCTGCCGTGTGATCACTGGATGTGGTATGCATGTGGCGAGCTGGTGTGGTGGGTGTCTATTAGCTGTCGCTTGTGATTTCTAGCTGGTGACATCGGTCAGGGGCCATGCATCTCCTCCAAACCTGTCATGCGTTTTGACTACACTTGTCCTTCTCAACAGGTGGGTTTACAACATCCACGCGACAAATATCTACCATGCAGGTTCCCGTCAGACTTCTTGTTTCTCAACAGGAAACATGATACAAGGGGAGAAAAAATCTATGCCACATTCAAAAAGACAAAAATGGGTCTGGTCAATCATGCCTATGCCCTCACATTCAATCTTAATACTCTGAGTGTTTTCCTCAGAGACCAGTTTCGTTTTTTAGATTCTTCACTTGTCTCCACAAGACCACATTCCCTTTTTTCTTTGTTTGAGCGCTGCAAAGAGCCGCACGAATGTTTTCCATAGCCATCCACATTACTTGAAGTGATATATGATTCTTTCCTCTGGCATCCTCTGTTCCTCGCATAGATGAATAATTATTTCCTGTGATTCTTTGAGTTGTCTTTTGAGCCAACTTGCATTCCCTTCTCGGCTCTGTGATGTTGTCATTTCAACATTATTTTCTGCTAACTATTTTCTCAATTCTCTGTTCTCATGGTACAATTCGACAATAGCGATTTGCGCTTGCTTCAACTGTTGCAATGACTCCTGAAACCCCATGTCTTCAGAGCCCAGCCTTATCCATGTTTTAATGATCCCCTTGCTTGAACCTTCAATAGGTTTTAGACGAACATCACACACGAGTAACTTCTCAACAATAGATTGGATGCGTGGTTCGCTGGGAGCTTGGGTCTCCTCAGGATTCTTGATCAACCTCGGCCTGCCTCTTTTCTGTGGTATTGACAGTTGGGATGACGAGTATTCTATTTATTTTCCTTTTCCTGCGACCTCTTCCATTCTTTCCCTTACGTTGCGAAATGTTGTTCCCCCCGTGGTAGAGGGAATTCTCCTTTGGGATCCCTGGGGATGTCAACTGAAATTAGGAATGAATCCCAGTCTTTGTTTGTCTACCTCAATTCCTCAACTACCAACAACTTAATCAATGATATATGGAATAAGTTCATCTTTAGCTGGTCAGCTTTGGCCTGGACGTTGTCTGCCATACTTTCCAGGCTTCAATGCAAGAAGAAAGGTAAGGTCAAAGGCCTTTTCCCTATGAAATGCATCAACAACCTGATGTGATGTGGGTATATTATGTCAGACCTTATTTCACAGGTGAAATACCTTCGAATCACCTTTAGGAGCTTTTGGAAAGGCTCCTAAAGACATCGACTCAGAATGCCCGCTCCGATTTTACCTTTCAGGTAGTTTGGCTTGATAAAGTCTTTAGAGCATAATACATATAGAGGCATGCCTTTAGAACACCTTTCACCATGCAGATGGATCTCCATTGCGACTGACAGAGTTTCCTCCATCACCCGAAATGTGATTCCCGCAATGGTCGCGTGGAAACCATTAAACCTGAGAGCGAACTGTTCATCAAGCTTCACGTTGTATCCTTTGATATTCTCACACTAGCGCATACATCCGATCTCTTCAAAAGATGACCTGACATTCAGATCTTCATTGAATAATGCTAAGTCCCAAGGTTCGAGCCTCACAACTATGCCATTTCATGCCTTCTTCCTTATGTCTTGGGATGTTGTCATGATGCAAATGTGTATTTATTTCACACGCATGGTAATGAATGATAACACCCTCTTTGTGTGAAAAATGGAGAATGATATATTTCGTAGAGACTTGTCAGAGTGGTAGTGACATAAACTTTGCACGATAAGAAAAAACAACTCTAGGATTTTACTGTGCGGCCGCCAGGCGCTATGAAAAATCTTGGTGCAGAAGGAGGTCAACGCTATGAAAAACGACAAAAGTAGGCTCGTTGGAGTAGCGAAGGACAACAGAAAATTCTGGTGTGGTGGAAAGGCACTGCGACACTGGTGGCGAGATAGGGAGTTTGGATGTGGAAACCATTCAACACGACAAGAAAGGACTCCAATGAAGACATGCTGATTGTGAGAAGAACTATTGCCCTATGCACTAGCTCGCGACAACTCCAACAGGTTTCAAACCATGACTGAAAATGAAGGAGACGTGAAAAATTTGAATGAACAGACTCACAACATAACCGATGGCAATCGAATTTCTCACAGTGAAAGGACCCAGGACTTGCAGAAAAAATTGCAGACAAAGCACAAACTCAGATGGAAAAGGAGAAATGTGCAGGGTGACTAGTATTTATAATTAAACAGGCGAGGGATGGAATCATGGAAGTGGACGATAAATACATGGTGATGAGAATTTTTGAAGTAGGTTGAATATTTGCGTAACACACTCGCATGACAACTACACTTTGAAGTGTGCAAAGTACAGATGATAAGAGATGCAGAGTATACGTGATATGAGTGCTGTGATTTCTTAACCTTTTTGACTTCATAATTAGGTGATGATGGTCATCATATCCATCGACGTGACCTTTATTCTAACAACTTGCCTCGGCCTCTGGCACGTAAATTCCTTCTTTCTGACATGACATGACCTTTTGGGAAAAATACCTTTTCAAGTCACACATGGATAATTATGATACCCTTTCCCAACTCCAAGGGCCAGACCCGCCACTTGATGACTTCGACCCATTCGTTGTTCAACACCTTACCTCACATGATTCGACACATGAACTATGACTCACCTAGGACTGATTCTAACTGGAAAATTACGGTGCTAGCAGGGGGTTGGAGCCTCCTTCCAGTTGCAGCTGGAGAATTGGGAAGTTGGTGTTTCCTATGAATGAATTCTTGATATATATAAGAAATCATCCCATGTTTTTCTCCCATTTGGATTTATTTGTAAATACCAATGTACTTTGTTCTTGATGTGATGTTGATTATGTTTACATGCTTATGCTATATTTATTGGATGCATTCATAGATGATACATTGATGATATACTGTTAAACATTATTGGTAAAGATAAAAAATATATACTGTGGTTAAAAGTGGAATAATTTCTCATTACTGATTCAACCCCCTCTTAGTAATCCAACAATTGGAATCCGAGCGGGTCCTTTAAGAAGTAGTTTAAACACTGGAAGAAGATCATGGATTACATTAAGATTGGGGTAACACAGTTTGATGGTCAGAACTATCCCTATTGGAGAATACGAATGAAAACAACTTTGTAGGCAGAGGGATATGATGTTTGGAACTTAGTTGTTGCAGGATACAATGCTACAAAGAAGCCAAAGAATGCATCCAAGAAATAATTAAATAAGAACAACAAAATATCAATTGATCTCATCATGTAAGGACTATGTGATTCAACAAAGGATAAATTAGGTAAATTCTCATTAGCTAAAAAACTTTGGGATAAGCTACATAATATCTATTTTTCTCCCATCGCAGAGTCATAGTTTGCTAAAGGAGATGTAGGTATAAAACAAGAAGAAATATGCTTATCATGTCAGACATATTCAAAAGAAGAAGAGTTTGAAGTATACAAAACAAACATAGATGTTTTCTTTTATACGCAGACATCTTGAAGATTAATGCCCTTATTTGAAAATTGAAAGTGATAAGATAGAAAATACAAATGAAATAGAAGCATAATTGATCAGGGTTTTAGATGAACTAAATAAGGAAAGAGATGAAAATATATCACTATTGATGAAACCAAATGAAAGTGTTCAAATATTTGAAGAAACCCAACAACTCATCAAGAAATTAAGAGCTCAGCTAGAAGAAGCCAGAAAGTGTAAAGAACCAAATGCTTAAAATATCATAAAATAACATAAGTACACACCATGTAAAAAATGTGAGCATGGAGCACAAATCCAAGATAGATAAGTTACACAATAACTCCATAAATAATAGGGGAACCCCCTCGAAATAACCAAATACCATTCATACTTCACAATTACATGTCCAATAATGAATACATGATGTCTTATATATAGTTGTTCACACTTGCACATGAGGCCCTTTTACTACTAGGCCGACCCTATTACATATGTATTTACATATTACACTTACATTTAGGCCCATATATGCCCCCCCTTGGGGTCATATCATATACATTTAGCCATATATATGCCCCCCCTTGGGTCGTAACATAAGAAAAGGATTGATTTTCGATGGATAGTTCATGAACAATGGAATGCAAAAAGCAGGAACATAATCAAATGATATTACTTGGTTTCATCACATGTGAAGCCTTTAATTGCAAATTTTTGAGGACAAAGATTTTTGAAGGAGGGTATTATGTTATGACCCAAGGGGGGGCATATATATGGATAAATGTATATGATATGACCCCAAGGGAGGGAATATATGGGCCTAAATGTACATTGTGTAAATACATATGTAATAGGGTCGGCCTAGTAGTAAAAGGGCCTCATGTGCAAGTGTGAACAACTATATATAAGAGATCATGCATTCTTTATTCGACATGTAATTGTGAAGTATGAATGATATTTGGTTATTTGGAGGGGGTTCCCCTTTTCTTTAAGGAGTTATTGTGTAAATTATATATCTTGGAGTTGTGATCCATGATCACATTATGTACATGGTGTGTAATTCTGTTATTTTATGATATTTGTAATCATTTGGTTCTTTACATTTGGTATCAGAGCATCAATCCTAGGGTTTTTCTTCCTCAATAAAGACATTTTAGCATTTTTGCTATAACTTTTTCTCGGAGACACTTTAGAAGGCGAAACTTGGAGTATATTTAGAATAATTATCATAGTACATGTGGTATGAATTTTAGATTCTGGGTTGTTCTAATTTTGAAGTTACACTCCGTGGAAGATAGGGTATCTTACTGGTCCTATTGACTAGTGTCAAACAGGTGTTCTGGTTAAAACAATCATAAATTCTTCATAGGAGATAAAAATTGAGTGATACCACTTGTATTAGATTTTGGACCATCTATAGTATTTTTGATACAATTTTCATAATTTAATATCAATTATTGTGTGCGGGGCATGCTGTAGATTTTCTCTCTCTTGGAAAGGCCAAAAATATGCAAGGTGTGGGAAAGTTACCATAACTTCCACTTGGCACATCCAATTTTGGTCATACCTATGGAATTATAGAGAATAATTTTTAGAGTACTACAGGTCACAATTTCAGACTCAGAAGGGGTGAAATTGCAGAGATACATCAACATGAAGGTCAACTAGGAGGACATACTCCAAATCAGGGTTTCAAAGGTATGTTCACTTAAAACTATCATAACTTTTGATTGGAATGTCTGATTAATATGATTAAAAATCTATTGGAAAGAGAATACATAGAATATCATATTGGAACAAGGATTATAACTATTTGAGACATTTATTCTTAATATACCTAAGTTTGAAATTAAGGATTGGGGTTAGACTTAAATTAAGAATCAATGGAAATACCTAAATTTGCAGGAGATGAAGATAAAGATGAAATCAATCCTATGGCATGGTTGAGGTTGTTAAAATAATATGATATGACTCCGTCAAAGAAAAACATTATTTTCTTGGTGATTCTTCGAAGTGGTGGATGAGTATTGATCAAGATACTAGATGGCACTACACATGGGAAGAATTTGAAAAAATCTTCTTAGATAAATGGATTAAGGATACAAACATGGAGGAAATGTATAGAATTCAAGATGAATTAAAATAAGCAAAGGAAGAGATTAAGAAGAAGGTTGAGGATCTATATAAGATAATATCCCTCAATGAATCATTCATTAAGGAGGTAAAGAACCTAAAGCAAGAAAAGACTAGCAAAGGAAAGTGGGAAAAAGATGAATCAAGTGAAGATTTGAAAAAGAAAGATGAAGAGATATGTAGATTACGAAGCCACAATAAAAAACTATTGGATGAGGTTAAGAGATTGAAAGAAGAAAAGAATAATTTTCAAAATAAAGACGAAAGAAGGATCTTGGATGAAGAATCTACAAAAACACTGCAAGAGGAAATTTGCAAGAAGGTTGATGAATCCTTAAATACAGATGCTCGGTAAAGTAAAAAATGCAAGCCATAATTGAAGAAGGATGTCAGAATTTGATAGATGGGGTCATCCTCCAGCTTCAAAAAGAGAAATAAGACAAGATTCAAGAATTTCAATAGAATATACTTGAAGAAGTTGAACTCCATCTAGAGGATGTACATGCCAAATATGATGGTATTATTTCCAAGGCTAGAGTAATCAAGTACCAAGAAAAGATGATTGAGGATGATATTGTCTCTGAAAATAATATAGATGAAATGAGTGTGAAAAATGAAGGAAGACCATAAAATGTGAAACCATATCGACACCCTCATTACCATGAAACATTTCAAGGAATACAAGAAGGATGATATCAACATTATGAAGGAAGAAGATGGAATACTTATAAATATTCATGGAACAAGGCATCACCAAACTACTCTTCAACAAGATATTACTAGAGACCAAAAAAAACTACACATTGGAGAAGCTACAACAAAAATACATGGAATCAAAGGAAATAAATTGTGAAGTAAGAAAGGTAATTGGTTATTTGGAGGGGGTTCCCATATTTTTAAAGAAGTTATTGTGTAGTTTATGATATTTTAAGAATTTGGATCATTGCAACTTCTTGACTGATCCAACAATTGCAAGAAAATTATCCTATTTCTCTAGTGTACTCTTGGCACAATGACGAGCTCCACTACAAAGGTAATTTGTATTTAATCCCCCAGTTCACAACTTAAATCCACAATGCTTTCTGATCTTCATGCTTCACCCACCGCGAGACATTCCGGATTTACCAAAACCTATGAACGAGCTAAACATTCTTTTTTCTAGGATAGTATGAAACAAGACGTCTGCAACTTTGTGGCTGAATGTGATGTCTGTCAATGCAACAAGGGAGAAATTGTCAAATATCTGGGCACACTACAACCACTTATGATTCCACCAGCTATTTGGAGGGACATTTCTATGGATTTCATTGTGGGATTACCTAAATCCGGTAATAAGTCAGTCATCATGGTGGTAGTTGATCGTCTTTCCAAATATGCTCATTTTTGTGCTCTTTAACATCCATTCAAGGCATCCACAGTGGCTCAGATTTTGATGGATCATATTTTGAAGCTTCATGGCATGCCTCATTATATTGTATTTGATAGGGATCCCAATTTCACCAACAATTTTTGGAAAGACATATTCAGGATCGAGGGCACACAATTACATCTTTGTTGATTAAGGTTGGTTGTCATTGATGTCAACCCTTGAAGAAAGTCTGGTAGCAAATTCTGGTAGCACAAAGGTTTGGGTAATGGACCCAAGGTTGTTTCATGTATAATGGTATGAGTTTTAATATATTTGAAGGTAATACTATTCTATATGGATAGTACATTTCATGCCATTTCTGGTGGTATGTGGAATGTCACATAACTCCTCATGGTTTGAGAGTTATGGCCTTACGAAGTTGGAGGACCCTCATATGTTGGATTGAAGCCCCAACAAGTCAAAGAAGTCAAAGAACTTGCAAAACAAAAATTATTATTTAAATGATAAAGTAAAGTGACAA